>WHYT01014091.1:216298-247360 GCA_009806455.1 Tetrax tetrax
GTCACCGGGGCAGTAGTGGGCATCACCGGGATGAACGGGTCTTGCGGAGCTGCCGTGTCCCACAGGTAACGGCAGGTTTGGCGTCACTAAGCAGGGTGAGAGCGAGCAAGTGCGAGTGCTGGTGGGTCGTGTTGGCAGCAGGCTCTTCGTCCCCTCCGGCTGAAAAGAGCTGAGAGTACATCTCGAATAATCCGCCGTCTCCGCCTCCTCTAAAAGACGGCCTGAAGTCTTAAAAAGTATCTGGGAAAAGGAGGTGGTGCTGTTGCTTGGCTGACACGCACAAGGATGTTCCTCACACACATTGATTTCGACTGAGACTTGGGGATTGTGTTTTGTTTGGATTATGATTTAGAGAGGCAATTTTGCTTTTTGTGTTACAGATTCTTCTGGCACGTGAACCCGCTGCACTTTACCCTTCTCTTGGGGCTTATGTCTAACGTAGGTGTGCAGAGTTGTCTTGTGTAAACTGCTCCTTCACAATCTTCTGTGAGTCAGTGAAAGTGCATTATTTTTTTGGTTTGTAAAAAAAAAAAAAAAGCCTTAAAAGCTCCAATATTCCCCGTCTGTTTGTACAGACAATTTAATTTTTTCCTATTCAGTTCAGTACAGCCTCCAATTTTCCATTCACTTGCAGTGACCTTAAAGTATCCAAACAACTTCACTGAAACTGCTTCATTTACTGGTACTTTCCTAAGTGCCTCATGTATTTTTTAAACACTCGTCACTGAAAAATGTATTAAAAACATGATTTCTGGTGTAGCAAGAAGTGAATTGTTTTCAACCTGATACCTGCAGTCTAGAGTGTTCAAGCTATGTTAAAAACAAATTAACTAAAAAAAAAAATTTTTTTAGATTAAAAGATTTAGCTGAAAGATTGAAAATCATAATTTGGGTCCTAAGTGATGCTATACAAAATGATTTAGCATTGGTGTTTAATGAAAACTTTGGCCGTATCATTTAGTTGAGTAGTGACACGTTCTCTTTAGGTACACCCAAGATTGCGGAGTGCGTTTGGATTCGGAGTGCAGCCAGCTACACGAATGACACGCTCAGACCGCAAGAGGGAGAGCAAAGCCTGTTCACGAAATGAGCTTTTGTTTCTGTTTGTTTTGTAGCTTGACATTTTCTTTGGCCTCAGATAATAAAAATGCTCTGCAGTCACGCAGGTCTCGAGGTATGAAAAAATATTCTGGAAGAAGGAGTAGGGATATTCAGGATTTTCTCTGAACTGCCCTTATCTGTAAAGTATGTAGAGGTGGCTACAATGTGTGTGCAGTTACCGAAAGGAATAAACTTAGAAGTACAGCAACTGGGATGCATAGAACAAAATAGAACTTCATTTTGTAATGTGAATGCAAGGGGGAAAGCCATAAATCTTCCAGGCAAAGGCATACAAAACTATTGTACACATAAGCGCAGTCTCAAGAAGAGAGTTGTTTCTCCTTGCTGTTGTCACTGATGGAAGTTACATCAGTGTTACATAAGTTATATACAACCAGCAATAAATCCGAGGTGGAGTCTTGCAAATATGTGCCAAAAATGCAAAAAAAAAAAAAGGGTACACAACATGCTGTAGAAGCAAACTGCAAGACCAGGTATCTGCACCACGGGATGATAATCTGTTAGCTGGGTCACTACAGAAGTAAACCAAACTCAAACGACCATGGAAGATTTTCCTCTCTGAAGCAGACTCTAAATATCAGCCTCTACATGTGGACTGAAGATGTCCATGTTGTGTGGTTTTTACTGTCCGTAACTGACTTTAATGCAAGAAAGTAAGTTCAAAGTTTCTGGTTGTCTTATTAAACAATAACCTCATTTGTTTCAAAGTATTATGAACACTGTTGCAAAACATCTACTCTAGAGCATGGAAGCTAATCTAAAAAATGCCACCAGCTCCATTTCAGATATGATCAAACCTGCAACTAGAACGTAAAATCTTTAACAGCACAACGTCTTTTTAATTGTTTGGCGCCACAGAGTGGTAAAATTCTATATTGCTCTAAACAATCAATTTCTGAGTGTTTTCGGTTGATAAACTCATCAACTCCCACTGAAATAAATTTAAACTATAAAATATTCTACTTAATGGATATAAGCATACAGGCCCTTAGCTCAAGACTAAAGTTTGCAGCTCAAACATTAAAATTTCCAACACTGTGGGTTAGAACATTTCCTTTGAGAGGGATTTTCACCAGTGGATATTGATTTGTCAGTACTGTGAAGTCTGCAAACATCAGTCCAGCACTTAAAAAACCTACTGACAAATTGCAGAAACCTGCTGAGACGTCACGGCAAAAATGGCTGTACCTGGTCAGAGCAGGGGTCCACCTAGCCTGGTATCCAGTCGCTTGGCTGGCCTCCTCAGCTGCTACCTGGGGAAGTTACGTGTCATTTCCCCAGAACACTGTCCCATTCTCCCGTTGCTTTGTAGTTCAGGGGCTTTGTGAGCCACAAGTTTTGTGTTTTGAAACTTCTGCTGGTTTTTTTTTTGGTTTTTTTCTTCTATGACTTAGTCCAGATGCTTTTGAACAAATGTAATTTTCAAGATCCAAAATGTCCTAGGAGGATGAGCTCCATGATTTCAGTAATTAATTTTGTTTTGGACATGCCACCTGCTTGCTTCACTTGATGCCCCTTAATTTTTGTGGAGACAGTGAAAATGGTTTTAGACATCACTGTCGTATGCAATTTCAGCAGTTCCTCTTTGAGAGTGAAGCTGCCTCATTACCTTTGGCCATCCTTCTTACCCTCCCTCACGCCTTTGCCAGTCCTACTGTATATTCTTTGTGTAGGAATGAACGTGGCACACAGCCTTCAAGGCTCAGGTGTATTTATACAGTGACATTGTTTTAGTTTCTAGTTTGTTTTTTATTATCTCTTTAGCAATTTCCAACATTGCGATTGCCTTTTTTGGCCTCTGCAAGATCTCTGGCACACAGCAGAGCACAGCGGAGCCATGACACCAGTAATTTGAGGATCTGTTGCTCCTTACCAGCACAACAGAAATGATGAAAACAGAGTGACTCAGCTTTTCAAGGTAGTTAAGCCAAATGAAGGGTTCCTCTGAAATTGGGGAACCTGTAGGAAGAGCATCACACTGAATGTAAAATGTGCAGGTACTGAATTGAGCTCAAGGAACTGGAGGCATAGCTTAGCTTTCCTTACACTAAATGAGGATGTGTTGTCTGGTTTGGCTGGGAGGTTAAATCACATATGAGTATCCGCTCCCTCTTTGAGGTGCAGATAGTCCAGCATTTCAAGTAGGTCACTGTGACGTGTAGTGCCAAATAATGGTGACATGGCCGAACACAAAACAGAGGGGAAATTAACCAACCAACCAACCGAGAAAAACTCAAATTATTTCCCATGGGTTTGGATATGGTTAAACCTTTTCTCAGTTCCTTTGGCCATTTCCGTGTCAGAAGTCAGAAGGTACTGTGAAACTTCAGTGCCAAAGGGAGATCCAGAAGTTTGTTGAAAGTCCCGAACAGGCTCATGAACTCTCGCTGCTTTAGATTCTCTGTTGGGTGTAAGTCAAGTGGCAAGGAATGGTTTTTATTATATTTTCCCCCTTTTCCTTACCAAAATGATGTTGTTCTTAAACCTTAGTGAAAGCGTGACTGCTATGTTGAGCTGGCATTTTACAAGAGCCACTTTTGCAATAACCATTTTCACAGGATTTCCCTGTTGCTAGGTACAACTCATGGGCTTGGGGAAAAACATCTCCATTTGGTAGCCAATTGTTTGCAAATTGCATTACTTAAATTGTATCAGACTGGGAAAAATTGTGACGGGCACATGACATAGATGTTGAAAACTTAACAAACAAACAAACAAGCAAACTGCTCTGGCTAAAAATGAAATGGTTATATACCAAAAAGTGACCTTTTTTTTTTTTTATTTTACGGTTTAGGAAAATGTTGGCTTCTCTCTTGGTTAGGTGTTTTCCGGAGAAACCCGGCTGCCCGTGGCGGCCACCGCGGCTGCGGGCGATGCTCCCGGCCGGGCGCTGGGGCCAGAAGCGGGACGGCACCGGACAGCCCCACCGCGGGACAGCGGCCGACCGGTCGCTCCCGGCGTGAGGCGGCGCCGGGCCCCGCTGCAAGGGGCGGGGAGCACGGCGGGTGCGGCCCCCGCGCCCTGGTTGGCGGCGGGCGGCTGCGGCCCTCTCGGGGCGGGGCGGCGGAGACCGGGAAGAGAAAGCGGCACGCGTTGGTGGGTCTTTTCTTGGGTAAGGGGCGGGCAGGGTCCTCCCGGTATTTCCCTTCCCCTCTGCTGTCGCCCTCCGGCGCGCCCGCCGTGGCGGCGGCCCCAGCCCCGCCGGAGCCGGGTGCCGGGCCCGCGTTGCCGCTCGCCGGGGGCCGCGCCTGAGCCGGCGGCGGGTGCGGCCTGGCCCGGCCCGGCCCGGGGCCCGGCAGCGCGCAGGGAGCTGCGGGAGGGGCGCGGGGTTGTTGGGAGCGTCTCGGTGGGTCGGAGCCCGGCTGCGTCTTCCTTTGAGGGGCTGAAAGTCGGGCTCTGGTCCTCCTGAGGCCGCTCGGAGGTTGCCCGGGCTGCCGCGCCGGTGAATGCCGTCGTGTGGTGCCTGCTGCCTGGGGAAAAAGAAAGCCGAGGGCGGTTCTTTTTAAAAGGAAATAAAAGGAATTATGCTTTCTGATCGCTGCCAACTGGGACTAGATAATAGATCGGGGGATCTTGTATATAAGTATGTGGAGGGAGAGTGCAAAAATGATAGGGCCGGGCTCTTTTCGGTGGTGCCCAGTGCCGGGACAGCAGGCACAGCCTGACGTGCGGGAGGGTCCCTCGGGATACCCCGGGTGTGGGGTGAGGGAGCACCGGCACCGGCTGCCCGGAGAGGCCGTGGAGTCTCCCTCCTTGGAAACAGTCAGAAGGCGCCTGAACACAGCCCCGGGCAACTGGCTCCAGGTGGGCCAGCTTGAGCAGGGGCCCGGATGAGATGACCCTCAGAGGTCCCCTCCAGCCTCAGCTGTTTTGTGGTACCGAGCTCGTCAGTCAGCAAAACCGTAGTGCACATTAAATTGCTGTTACCTTAAAGAAGAAGAAGAACTTCTTGTTTGCAACATCCGTTACAGTGAACACAGAACTGGTTGATACATTTTAAGGAAAATAAACTGCTTTGCTACACGCTCCTAACTTTACATTAATGAAAGTTAAATGAGTTTTGAACAGTTAAACAAAGTAACAGAAGTTTTGTGATGTAATTGCCGTACTTCTGTATGATATTTTCAAACTCTGATCTGGGGACATGCCACAGACAAGTGCAGTGGGACAGTTTGTCATTCATCTAGCAGATTCTGAAGTCCCATTTTCTGTCTTCTATTTTGTGCCATGAAGCCTGACTGAATTTTGGACAAAATATTTCAAAATAGTTGAAATTGATAAAGGCAAGAGAACTGTTATCTTGAAAAAAAACTGGTTGCACAGATTAATGCAATAAACATTATTTAAGCACCATTATCATAGGAAATGTTTGTAATTATGCTTTTAAAACAATGTGGCCTGTTTTTTTTTTTTTTGAGCAGGTAGCTCTAATCAGCAAAAATGGTTTTAAAGAAGAAGAAAGAAATTCAGGTAGATGCGTTCTTTCTTGATCATCAGCAGCTTGAAAAGCTTCAGAGTAAGTTTTTTTTTTTCCCTGAACTAATGTGCAATTTCTTTTTCTGTTAGAAGAATCTATATGAGTAGCTACTGAAATTGATCTGTTTTTTTTTTCTCTTGTTATGTTTTATTTTGGTTGATTTTGTTTTGTGGGCTTTGAGTGTGTTTAGGGTTTTGTTTGTGGTTTATTTTGTAATGACAATGTCTTCTTACCTTGGAGGAGTTAAAAGAATCCAGAGCACCGTCTCTGGTTTGAAAGCTCTTTGCCTTGTTTTATCAGTGATGTGAAGGTGGTAGAAAGTCCTTTGTTTCAGTGCCACCTGAAGTAGCAGCCTTAATATGTGGGATAACACTGAATTTCAAAGGATCATGGAATGATTGAGGTTAGACAGGATCTCCAGAGGTCATCTTGAGTTTATTTTCCCAGTCTTTGTATTTTCTGTAGTTAACTTGATTTAAAGATGCTGTTCAAATGCTCTTTTACCTTGCAATGGTTTTTTTTTTTTTGTTTGATGAGATAAACTTCCAGTGATCTTTACTTTAAAAAACCAAACCCGAACCCGAGTAATACAAGATTTGAATACTAGAGTTACTATGAGGTACTCCTAGGCAGCGCTGGTGAGGCCACAGCTGGAGTGTGGTGTCTAGTTCTGTGCTCACCAGTACGAAAGAGATATGGACATACTGGAGAGAGTCCAGCAAAGGGCCAGGAAGATGATGAAGAGCCTGGAGCATCTCTCTTCTGAGGAAAGGCTGAGAGAGTTGGGACTGTTAAGCCGGATGAAGAGAAGGCTCAAGGGGATCTTATAAATGTGTAAAAATATCTAAAGGAAGGGTGTAAAGAAGACAGAGCCAGGCTTTTTTTTCCTGTTAAACAGTGATGAGACAGGAGGTGGTGGGCACAAACTGAAACACAAAAGGTTCCCTGTGAATATCAGGAAACACTTTTTAAAATGTGAGGGTTACTGAGCACTGGCACAAGCTTCTCAGGGAAGCTGGGGTGTCTCCATCCTTGGGCAGGGGTATTCAGAAGACATCTGGCCATGGTCCTGGGCAGTCTGCCCCAGGTGACTCTACGTGAGCAAATCAGGTTGGACCAGATGATCTCCAGAGGTCCCTTCTGACTTCAACCATGCTGTGATCTAGTGAAAGTGGTCTTCATACTGATGATGAAGCTTACTATTACATTGCAGTGAAACTTGTATTTTTTTTTCATTTATTAGGAAAAAAGATGGTGTTAAGGTGTTGTAAGGTGACTTAAGGGATTGTGGCAGCAGTAGCTTTACTGGAACAGGAAAAAAACTAAGAATTATGTAGTGATTTTTTTTTATTATAAATCATGTATTGTTTATACTGCTTATCATAATTCCTTTCTAAAAAGAGACTCTCCTTCCAAATGTAGGATTTTCAAAGGCTGAAGAGCAAAACCTGGCATCTCTGCTTCTGCACTGCGCACAGCTGAGCAATGGCATCCAGCAGATCCAGTGTATTAAACAAGTAAGACTGCACTGTTAGTGTGGTTTTTGGTAGCTGACAGTGTGTGATGTGCACTGTTAATGGGAAATACAATACAATTATTCTAAAATAAACTCTGTAATGTTTTAAATCCTGGAAACAGGTAGAAAGCAGTTATTACTGCTGCGCCTCCATTAAGTAGAAATGTAGTTCTAATGCTTAGATTAGCAAGGGCTACAGTTATGGAAAACGGTGAAAGGCAAGTGATACCAAGTTTCCTATTTAGTATGTATGTGTTTTTGGTATCACAGGTGTTCTTGGAGCATTATTAAATATCTGAAACTCAAAGGGTATGGTAAAGAGAAGACAGTTTTGCACCATAAACTTGTATGAGAGGGGTTTCTGTCTCTATTAATGGTTGAGGGTATGTCCAGAGGTTTTGTTGATCATGTGTTCTGTTGATTCTAGATTATGCCATTGGTAAAGAAGATGGATCAAAACTCTGGATGTGATCCCATGGTTAAAACTTGTTTGGATGTTTTGGGAGAGATCTACTTTTCACTGGGTGTGAAGAATCCCTTGAAAAAAGTATTAGCAAGGTAAAAAATTGAATAGTAAGCCTTTATTTTGTTTAAAATACTCTCCTTACCTAGAAGTCAGCAATTTGTTGTGCGCTACAAATGGCTGTAGTTTAATTACTGAAAATTTGTGGTACTAATATGTGAGTATGTACTGCTTTTCATTTTTGGTTAGTTGAAAGTCTTATTTATAAATAATACAATACATCATTGGATAAATAACTCTAAAGTGAAGTATTATTTCGATCTCTTTCATTACTGGAAAGGCAACATAGTGTGTAATTAGCACTTTGAATTTTAAAATCCAATATTAGAGTAGAAATTTAAAATACTTCTTTTAAAAAAAGTTCTCAACTTTGACAATATAAATAGAAGGCTGTTCAGAGGAATCATAACTAAACTGTGGTTTCTTGTGGTTATTTTTATTGCAATTAAAATTTTCTGTTGCAAAATTACCCTTGTGTTTCTTTAGTGAATTTATTACAGCCTTAAAGTTTTTAAGATCCAGTGCTTAGCTGTCTTCATTTCTATCTCTGAAAACATTTGTTATCCCACTGAGAGGTGCAAGGCTTCTGTCCTGTATTTAGTTGCATGCCAGAGCTTTACACCCCTTTGACATGTTTCTAACTGCAAAATTAGAACGTGCATGTTTATCTGAAAACAGAATATGTTTTCAAGCAGGAAGCAATATTCATCTATTGTTGGAGTTTTAGCTGTCATGTGCTTTAGTCAAGTGGATATTTAACACCTCAGTGTGAGCAAACTGATTGTGTTGTTTCTTACTGTTGCAGTTCACTAAATGATCTTCCTGAGCAGTTTATGACATTAGCTGTACAAGGCTTTGTGTGCTGCCTTAGGCAAGAACTGAAAACCACAGACGTATATTTGTACAGAAAGGTACTGGACAATCTTGCTTCCTGTATGGAGGACTTCAGCGTAGGTACGATGACACCGAATGTATTGTTGTCTGTTTTAACTTGCTCAACATGGGTTTGCATCTTGGTGCGGGGGCTAATAGTAAAGTCTACATTTCTAACTATGTAAAATAGACAGTATTGGCTAGCATTCAGTACTTAAAATGTGTTTTCTTTCCTCTAGGTAGAGCAAGTATTAAGAACCTTTTTGAAGAAGGTAAAATTATATTTATAGTAAAATAAGCTTCGTTGTAGATTATTGGGGGGAGGGTTGTGTGTGAAGAAGTAACATGAGGTAGACATAAAGATCTGTCAGATCTGATTTGCTCATTATTAATTTTTAATAACTAGTACCTCCTCACATGGTACTTTTTTGTCAAGCCTTTCCCTTGATTTGTAGCTTTAATTTCCAGGAGTCTATCTTGCTTTATTGATCAGCCCTAGATATAAATCTGAAAAGGTACCAGTGACTGATTCTTAAAAAGCTGGTGGAGTTGATGCTACTTTAAATTAAGTATTCTCTGTCCTGTGCCTCATGGTGAAGTTGGATGTGGTAACACTGAGCTGTTAACAGCCAGTCTTGAGTATAGCAAACCCAGGCCTGCTGTGGCAAGAATTTTGTTTGGCAATAATTTGGCAGAAGTCTGGTCTGCTGGTAACATGGGATAACTTGACATGTTGTACCCTCAGCATGTAGGTAATGTTCACAGCTTCCTGTGGACCTTTTTTTGCTGTTATGTCTTTAGCTCTTGGCAATTTCAGCTTTTCATTGGGGAACCAGAACTCTCAACACCTCAGAGGATTAGGCTGAGTGGCTTGGAAACTCTCATTTTGTACCAGGCTGTTGCAAACCAGCTTGAGATTTTGCTTTAGCATTGCATCTTTGGATCTGCACTGTAATTTCAGTTTGATTTGTTTATGGAGTGGAAGAAACACTACTATATAGATATCTGTGCATTTTATCTGTGTATGATGTGTATGTATGATTGCTTTGCTGGGATTTCTCTGTTCTATTTCTCTTTTAAAGAAATTAATACCATGATTATTTTTCACTAGTTCTTCAGTTTCTGCAGAAGTCACTACTTGACATACAGGAAGAAAACAGGCAAGTGAATTCAATACGAGCTGTATTTTATCTGTTTTTACTTCACTGTTGCAAGATCATGCGGTATGGTTTGGAGTATCACTTTGATAGCCATACGTTGATGAAAGATGGGAATGTCATTTTACAATGCTACATATTTTAAATAAAAACTGCTGATGAGTTTCTTTTATTTTGTGGCAATATGATAGTATATAATAAGAGAGGAAAGGAAGAAAATTAAAGGTGGTAATGTTTAAGGCGCTGATAAGAAAAAATAATTTTAAAAAAATTGATTAAATTAATTTTAAAAAATTGATGAAAGGTAGTACTTTTAAGGGAGGCCTTTGAGTTGTGGTTTTGCTATCCGAGTTGTGACTGGACACTATAATTAATAGAGATACTTATTAGAATTCAAGTAGAGTAGTACTCTTCTGCTTTCCATGAGTATTTAATTCAGTATTGATATTCTGTTTAGTCTGTCACAGCAGTCATTATTTAATATCTTGACATTTTCCAGCATTGCATAAAGTGAAGCCTCTTCACTGTGGTCTTTCATCATGTACCCAGAGGAGAAGGGTGCTTAATTGAGTGTTTTGTCTGTTAAAAGTTTACATGTTGTCTGTCTTCATGTTAGAAGACAGGCAAATCATAGAAATATGCTTTGCGCGTGGAGGAACTGCTTGAAAAATGAGAAAGGAGCATTACTGTGTTCTGCCAGTCTTTCTGGAAAGTTTCTGGAAAAGTTCAGCTCTGCTTAGGCAGAATCAAATGAGTCACAGGAAGCTACAGAAACTGTGGTAGAATTTGTCTCAATGTTTGTTAACTTCATTTTAAAAACTGCCTTTGAGACTGCTTCTTGTTTTTCTCTAGTTATGTATCTGGTCAACCTAAACAATAAGTTAGTTTTTACTGTTAATTCTGTCTGAAGTTGGCAGAATGTAATCTTCTGGGGATGATGAAGAAGGGTTTTCATTTCCTTTTTGTGTGCGTGTCTGTGTCTCTTTTTTTCCCCAGAAAGAATCACGGAAATCATATTGTTCAGACTCAGTTGATGCACGATTTACTGATAGCCATTAAAGTTTCAATGATGGTTGTACAGAAATTACAAGAAAATATCCAGGGAAGTCTTTGGAAACACCATGAGTCTTTTGTTTGGCAGAGCATGTGTAGTTTACTCAAAAGCTCCACAAACTTCCTAATGGATGGTAAGTTTAGTAACATTCAAAACCAAATATTTTTATTAAGTCAGTTTTGTTGTCTTTGTAATAAACGCAACTTGTATGTTTAAAACCTTGGTTTACTTTAAATGGAAATTGAACTGCTCAGATTAATGGGAGTGGGAGCAGAAGTAGGTCTTTTGGCAAGCTATGATTTGTAGATCATAATTTTGGAGTGTACAGTTTAACTTATCCTACTACAAAAACCCAAGGTAAATGCTATTACTAATAGGGTAGAAACCAACAAAAATACTTTTGAGACTCACTCAATTTCTTTGCCTACCAAAAATTGATGTATCTGTATAAATGATGGTGTCAGAACTATGTATTGGTGCACTATAATTATGTTTACTTTTTATACAGTAGAATTTAATATATATGTCTATAGGCTCCACCACAGTCCTCCCTTTCTTACTGGGCAGTTCTGTATTTTCTGTTCGTTAGAAGGTATCAATAGTTTCCTATTACAGTAGAGTATAAATTCTTTAATATTTGCTATCTAGGTGGACACTACAGATTTGTGATTATACAACTACAAGTAGCCTAGGAAAATTCAATACTATCTTTATAATTTTGATGCCTAGTTGTAGCACACAATGTTTGCTGTACTCTAATTTCATATATCTTTCTCTGCTGTATAGAAACTCTCCTGCAAACTGTTCAGACTACCTCGGGACTGGCTGTTATTCTGTTTACTAAAGCTATGTACGAGCCAGTTGAAGAATTACCTTCCTTGGTAAGCGTATTTCTTTGCTAAAGACTGGGAAATGTTGTAGTGTTGTTCATAGGCTTTGCTGATACGGGAGCAGGACCTGCCAGCCTCTGTATTAGTCTTTTGCTGGAGTGTAAATCCTTTATTCTCTCCTTGCTGTATGAAATAGTAACACTAAGGTTTTAAATTTGAAAAGAACAATGTACAAGAAATCTCTTCAGTTCTTCTAATATTTGCAGTTACGGACAGAACAGCTTTTCTCCTGTGCTGAGATACTGTAATGGGTATTGTTTTGCTGTTACAGATCAGTGACTTGCTGCTTGGGTCGATGAAACATGCAGGTGTGCCAGTGTGGTTTGTGAGTAACTGTGGGACTCTGTGTACAGAAGAACTCCCTGACTCAGTCCTTCTCTTTCTTTGCCATGGAGCGCTGGCTATGCTGGAATGGAAGAATGGCAGCATGGGTGAAAATGGAGAGAAACTATTATTAGATATTGTATCAGTCTTGTTGTCTTTGGGTTCAGAGTAAGCCTGTTTTGATTGTTTCATGTTTGAGGGGAGGGGTTTGATCTTTCTTCTTGTATTTTTTAATTAAATTAAAACCTGTGTTGAGTTCAACCTTAGTTCCTGCCTTGAGGGTCAGTTTTGTGATTTTGTTTTTGCACATATGATTCTCAATTCTTACAGTTTTATAAGTCAATGAAAAGTTTTTCTTATATTTTCAAGAAAGATGCAATAGCATAATGCTACTGAAATATTAGCACATGGATACTAATTTTTATTTTTGTTTTTAAAATAGCAAGAGTAGTGCCTTGTCAGGTTTCTTTTCCCCATATCTAGGGGCTTTAGCTATGACCAGTTAACAGTATGTCCGGTGACTGAGCATACACTTTGTAACATCCAATTCATCACCTCCTTTTTGTGTTAGTTCCTTTTCTCTAATGAATGGTTAGTATCTCCTTACGTGTTCTAGTGTGAGGTAAACTACTGTGAATAATAGTTTTGAAATTAAAAAAAAAAATAAAATTAAGAATTGATAAATGCAAATAATGAACTTTTTTGTTTGTTCTTTTTAAAAGGTTAAAAGAATCCAGTATGGCAACATCTTTGTCTAGAATCCTTGCTATTTGGACTAATTCAGCATTGGCTGCCCTCATTTCAGGCTCCCCAAATCTGAAAATGAAACTTAATGGGAACTCAGATGTAATTGGGAAGCTGCTTGAATACATTTATACACACTGGGAACACCCTCTCGATGCTGTTAGGCACCAAACCAAACTGATATTCAAGAATCTTCTTCAGATACACCGAACAACCATTGCTGGATCCAATGAAAGATCAGACCCGTTCTTTGCAAGGCTGATAAAGCATTTGCTAAGCTTGGAATGGCATGTGAAAGGGAAATATGCTTCCCTTGGCAGTCTTGTGGAGTGTGTGGGCACTGAATATATACTACAGTTGGACAGAACAATTCCAGTACAAATCTTGGATGTGATGAATGATCAGTCCCTTGCACCCTATGCTAGTGATCTTTTGGAAACCATGTTTACAAATCACAAAGCCCATTTTACCTCGAGTTCTCAGGCAAGCACCTGGATTGACCAGTGGCATGACATCTGGGTTTCTCCTCTTCTAGAAATACTGTGTGAAGGGAACCATGACCAAACTACTTACATAATAGATTACTATTTACCAAAATTGCTCAGATGTAGCCCTGACAGTCTGAGCTACATGGTGAGAATTCTTCAGGCTTCTGCAGATGCTAATCTAGGTAAGAAAATAAATATTGTATTTGTCATTATGATTGTTTTTAAAAAAAAAAAAATCTCAAAAATGTGATTTCTGATTTATTATTATTATTAGAATTAATTCATAGAATGGTTAGGGTTGGAAGGGACCTTTAAAGATCATCTAGTCCAACCGCCCTACAAGAAGCAGGGACATCTCCAACCAGATCAGGTTGCTCAGAGCCCCATCCAGACTGACCTTGAGTGTTTCCAGGGGTGGGGCATCCACCACCTCTCTGGGCAACCTGAGCCAGTGCTTCATCACCCTCATCATAAAAAAAATTCTGCTTTATATTTAGTCTAAATCTACCCTCTTTTAGTTTAAATTCCAGATGTTTATTATTGCTGTTAGCATTTCAAGGAATTCATAATAATCATAAGCGTATCTTCATGCCGTGAGCAAAATAATTCATATTCTAACTGGGTGCCTTATTTTTCTCTTTATGTGCCAAGCTTTGTTACATATCAGTATTATTTTTCTACTGTTTTTCCTGTTCTGCTATTATTTCTTACACAGGCATGTCTGATAATAGGGCTTTACAGGTTGGTTTTTGTTGCAAATATGTGGATACAAGATTAATGGTTTTCTTGTAGTTTTTGACATGATAGAGTGTAATTCTAAAATAATGGCTTGCGAGACATCACAAGGTCTTTTTTCCATATGACATGTTAAATCAGCTTTTTGGGGTAGAAAATAAAAGAGGGGGCTAAGGGTCATGTGTTGAAAGTATGGGGAGTTTGTGACAAGCATTGCAATTAGTAAATTGTCTTATTGTCTTAAATTGTAATTATTACTGGTTTTCATTTTCTTTAGGCTCTTGCAGTACTAGAGGAGCTCTTGGAGCACTGATGGCATGCCTGAGAACAGCCAGGGCTTACGGACACCTTGAACTTTCAAATATCATGAGCAATGGTCTTGTATCCACTGAATGTATAAAACAGGGTTTAGTTCACCAGCACAATCAGGTAAGAGGGACAACACTTTTTTTTTTGTGTCTTTAAATTAGAATAATTGCTTAGATCCTAAATATTGTGCTATCATTGTTTTAAAACAAAGGTATCATGGCAGGTGTCTGTAAGTCTTTTGTGGTTAACATCTAAATATCTTTCAGGTTTGCATTGATGCTTTAGGTTTGCTCTGTGAAACCCATCGTAGCACAGAAATTGTATCTATGGAAGAGATGCAACTAATCCAATTTTTCATTATGTACAACTTGAACAGCCAGTCTCCTTCAGTAAGGCAACAGATATGTTCTTTACTGAGAAAGGTAATTTGAAACTATGAACAATGTCTAATATGCTTATTATGTTAATTATTATCACATGTAGATGATTGTAGAAGGATATGGATAAAATAAGGAAACTGTGTGTGTAAAGAACATTTTGAAAGATGTTAATGGCAAAAGAAAGCAGTGTGGAAGGACAAAATAATTGGATATGGGGAGGAAAACAGGGGAGTAGGTTTGGCAAAAAAAAAAAGAGCAGTAGTCCACTTCTTTCCATTCTCACCTGGTACAGACTGAGGAATGCAAGATGGAAAAATTGTGTTAGAGGGAGTGTAATACAAAAGGAAATACTACTAGTGGGTAACAAAAGAGCTGGGGGAAACACTCCTGAGGTGAGTCAAACTCTGTCAGACACCGAAGCTGTAAAAATTATATGCATTGGCTGAGCTTTGTTTTAGTAGAGGAACTTATATTCCATGGAAAATGAGGAGGGGAAATGTGAGGGGAAGATTAGGCATGAATTCAGGGAGGAATATGGTGAAAGCTGTCAGAGGTAGAGAGGGAGGGGAGAAAAAGGTGAGTCATACAAGAGATGGGGAGCTAAAAAGTTGAGTTTGGAGTGGAGAGAGAGAAGGATCAGTTCTGTGTTGTGCTGTACGCAAACTTTTTTTTAAAATTACAAGCAATATGATCTGGAAATTATTCTGAAAAAATCTCACTTTCCTTTGTTTAATTTTCAATTACTCTTGCCTTAGCTATGTTTTACTTTTGTTTTAAAAGTTATTTTGTAGGATACAAGAAAGTTCCCAGGTACTTTATAAGTCAGAGCAAAATAAAACCAAGCAAGAATTACTTGAACACTCAACTAAAAGGCATCCTTTGAGGATTTTGCAGCAGTATAAAGTAAGTAAATAGAAAGTAAGCTAGACTGCTAGGGGTGCAGGTATAAGAGGTGGGATAGCATTTCTGAAAAATGGTTAATTGTTCTTGAGAATACTTCTGGGTAAGTTAGGCTTTTCAAGATTTTGTTACAATGGTCATCTTTTTGTGGGAGTGGGAAGGGAAACTTCTTTTTTTAAAAAAACCACAATCAATCATCCAGCCTTCACTGTACTCAGGAAAAAAGAAATTTGTCAGTACTACAAAGGTAGGCCTCCCGTTCCTTCGAAATGAACTGTAATGTCATGATTTTGTTGGTTAACACCTAAAGCAGAATATCCTGAATTCAATTACTTAAACATTTGTTTATGGGGCAACAAGCAAACTATTTTAAAATCTTTCTCGTGATTTTCAGGATTTCATGTCATCTGTATGTAACAGACTTTTTGAGGCACTGTTTCCTGGTTCATCACATCCAACCAGATTTTCTGCACTAACTATTTTAGGATCAGTAGCGGAAATATTTTCCGTTTCAAAAGGTGAGAAGCCTAATTTATGGTGTAGGAATGGGAGGTATGAAGTAGATTCTTTTATGCCAGCTAGTTAATTTCTGTCAAAATAAACCAGTCTTAGTTTGTATGGCGTTTTGTATGTTGCTTTCATTTTACCTGAAGGAAGGATAGTAAGTTTTATTGGAAAATGGAATGTTGAAGTAAATACAAATATTTATGGCCTGTTGAATATCTTCCGTAAATTGGGATTTTTTTTTTTTTTTGCGTAGCATGTTTTTAGCAAGGTTTTTCTTAATAATAACAAAAATTCATTGAAAACTTTTGGACAAGATTCAATGTATTTGATAACTTTACCCCCTTTTTGTGTTCTAACACCTTGATAATATGTAATTCAAAATATTGAGACCATAAAACCCCTTGATTGAAAAGGCTTACATATCATAATAATATTATACTGAATAAGGACACTTTAATTGGATAGTTTATGATGTTGTGCTGCTGTTATTTTAAATTTTCTTCACAATGTTATGACAACCCCAGTTTGAGAAGTATTAGTTAGAGCCCCAGAGTATTGCTAAATCTTGTGTCTGGATCATATGGCCGACATAAAAATACGTTTTCAGCCTTAAATTATTTTTTGATTTTTTTTTTTTTTTTAAAGAAATAAGACATGTAAGATAAAAGTTGGTTTTGAGAGGACATTAAAATGCCTTCTTAGTAGATCTTGTTTTCTCAAAACCCTGATAAATCATTAACACATTAATTTTATTATTACAAGTTTGAAATATGCTGCCTTTTTTTTTTTTTTAATAAAAAGTGGTATTGGAAGTTGTTTATAGCAACTTTAGGATTTCAGAAGCCTGGCATTACTTTTATAGAGGAGATTTAGCTGCTGTTGTGTTCTATGCTGGAATGTGGTGTGCTTCTTTACATCTGAAAATTTCTGTCTGCTTTATAGCATTAGGTCAGTCGCTAGAAATCATGACTCCTTTAAATCTAAATTAAAAGCAAAAAATTGTAATGGCTTTCATTTTAGGTCATTATTCTTATGACCAAAAAAAAAGCAACCAACTCAAAACACACTGAAGTTATAAACTTTTTTTTTTGAAAGAAATTGTTTTCTAATATTACATACTTCCAGGAAAATAATTTTTATGCAAAGTTAAAATAAAGTTTACTTTCAGTGCTGAATTTAATGTGAATAAATGGGATTTTGGTTTTGGCGATAAGTTACTTTCTATTACTGAGAGTAATTTTTTTAATATAGTAACCTTTTTTGAACAATAAACATGTCATTTTAAGACCTATTAAGAGAAGTAGGTAATACTAAAATAATAGTTTAACTAAAACTTCATTTCAACGCTTCTGTTAGTATAGCTAAGCAAAATGTGAATGCAGTGCTTAGTCTGAAAAGAATTACAGCAAAACGATGTGAGGCATTGATTTATTTTTTTTTTTTTTTAACAGGTCAGGCACAAGTTTTTCAGTTGGATCAAGAGATTGATTCTGCTCGTGTCCAAACTTTGATCCAGTGTTTTGCCAGTACTTTTGAAGAAGTAAAAGTTCTAGCATTTGAGCTTTTGATGAAACTGCGTGATGTTGCATTTAATTTACAGGTATGTAACTAGAAGTAGTTGAAAGGCAGTGATTTTGTGAAAGATGAATGTTCTATATTAAACCAGGTACTTGGATTAGGAACAAAGCATAATTGCTGAAAATGAGAAGTCAGTCCAAGTTGACTGCAGTAGTGTTAATCCCTAGCACCCTCGCATCTTCTGTCTATTTTGACACAGCTTCTGGCCTTATCTAAGGAAGCTTGTTTTGCTAATGAATGACAGTTTGTCAAGTTCATTTAGTATGACTACGGGATATGAAAGAAACAGTTAATGCAAGCTCCTTTCTTAGCTGTGACTTCCCTTCATAAATGATTGAAGCATTTTGAATTGGTTACTCTTGTATTTTAAGAAATTCAGCTCTGTTTCTTTTGCTTTCTGGTTGGTCTTGGATTTAATTTTCTGATTTTTTTGGTTTTTTTTTCCCTTCCCAAATTTTACCCTTTGACTTGATAGTGATTTTTCTTTTTACTACTTAATAAAAAGTTGCTTTTTGGTTCTAAAGTACTGGTGAACAAATACAGCTTCATAACAAACCATGCTTCTCTGTGATGTCCATTGGGAGATAAAACACAGTATTTTGAAAACAAAAACATCCTGTGAAGTGCAGCGTGTTTGAATACTGCTTTATGAATGACTGTCTCCATCCTCAGTGTGCATGTAATTGTATCTTTGCTAAATATACACACATAGATGTTTTGAGTGTAAGGTTATCTATGTACAGAATAAATGTTTCTTAAGAAATATATACAAATAAACTTCCTGAAAAGGAGGTTCTTCTATTTCAGGTTGCTAAGAAGCTTAATTAAATCAATATGGGAGCTCAATAAAATGAGCAATATTGGGTTGGTTTTTTTTCAGGATTCAGAAAATATAGATCTCCTATTCCAAGCAGCAATGGATCTTAGCACAAGTACCAAGCCATATGATTGTGTTACTGCTTCGTATTTGTTGAACTTTTTAGTACATCATGAAGAATTACAGCGTATTTGTTTAAGAAAATGTGTTGAGCATAAACCCTGGATGGATGGAAACACATCAGTAAGTACAGTGGAGAAGAACACTTTAGCAGGTAAGCTTTTAGGGAAATTACCCCTACCCTTGTTTTTTTAATATTTATTTGAAACATTACTGCTTTTCCTTAAGGCTTTTGGTAGGAGGCATAGTGAGCAAGAGATGCTTGTTTCTAATAGGATTTTAAGTATATTTTGGTTTGCTGTTAAGAAGCCAGGTGCCTTAGTAAGATCTTAACGTAGTCTTGTTCATGTTGAGGCTATCACATATTCTCAGAAGACTGATTTTGTTGTTATTTTGATCAGAGGGAAAGTGACATTGAGGCCCCAGTAGCTACCCTGATGAAGCTGTGTACCTGAAGTGCAGGAAAGGAACCTCTGCTTCCTCTAAGAGCTTGCTTACCCAGAGCAAAGGCAGCCGGGTTTGGTCTGTGTAATGTTCCAGTACTTGATATTTGTGCTACTGTCCCTTGGAGCTCTATTCACTTGGAACCATTTTTCGTAGTGGTTTGCAGTCCTGCTGTCGTGGTTTAGCCCCACTTGGCAGCTAAAATACCACACAGGTGCTCACTCGTTCCCTCCTTGCCAGTGGGGTAGGGAGGAGAATTGGTAAAGAAAAGAAGGCAAAAGTGAGTTGAGATAAAAACAGTTTAAGAGAACAACAGAGGAAAAGAAAACAGAGATGGAAAACAAATTAAAAAAAACCCAAACAATAACAGAAAATACTTAAGCACGTAATTTACAGTACAATAGCTCACAGTGGATCCTGATGCCCAGCTCCCTTCCAGGTAGCAGGAGGCTCCTCTCAGCACTGTCCCAACTTTATACGCTGGGCATGATGTCCCATGGGGTGGCAGGGCCCTTTGGCCAGTTTGGGTGACCTATCCCAGCTGTTGGCTAATTAGTAACCTGTCCTAGCTGTGTCCTGCAGCCACAGATGCCACCAGCTCCAGTTCCTTTCCCAGCTCAGGTGAAGAAAAACTCCT
Source organism: Tetrax tetrax (assembly GCA_009806455.1). NCBI lineage: Eukaryota > Metazoa > Chordata > Aves > Otidiformes > Otididae > Tetrax > Tetrax tetrax. The sequence goes on from WHYT01014091.1 coordinate 235,894, forward strand.
TCCTAGCCAGAACCGGGACACCTGCATATATACATTGTTGCAGTAATTAGGCTTTGTTCACATGTGAGAGATTTTCCTTTGGTTTAGTGTCTCTGGGTGAAATCTCAGAGGCTGTAAACCTGGCAAATTTGTTAAACAGTCTTCCTCCACCTTCTGTAATTTGCAATAAACCAAAAGTCTTTAAATCCACTATTTGTAATAAAGCATTGGATGTAATTTGTAGTAGACTCATTATTATATACTTTTTTTTTTGCCATGATTGACTTCTCTACATATGCCTGCCAATTAATACTTTCTTCATATGCAGTGAAATCATGATTTTGAGACATGATTGTAGTTGCCATAAATGAAGCAACTGCGTGGGTAACCTCCTATCTTACTGTTACAGACTATCTCCTGTTGTTAGTTATGCGTAGTTCATTATTTGGGTCTGGAATTCATTCTGGTTCTAACATTGAGTTGCTGCATGGTATAAATATAAGTAAAATAGGCACGTGTATCCTTGAAAATAGGGCAGCTTCTTTAGAAGTATTTAACTGGAAGCTTCTGATCATTAATATTTTGCTGAATAGTTTGTTGTGTTAACTGGGTTCTAAGGGCAAAGTCTGACTTCCAGTATGCGGTAGGTAACTTTTGACTTTATCATGAGCTGTAGGATTGTGCCTAAGTACAGGATCTGGGCTGTGCTTTTTGCAGCTGCTGTTTGATTCAGATAGACAAGCTAAATTAACTGCAACAAATATTGCTAGAGTTGAGGTAACTGAAAATCAACAATAACTTTTATTTAAACAACAAAAGAGTGAAAAGGGTAAACAAGGAAATTGCTGGTATTTTCCATTGAATTGTTGTGTAAACAGTCTTTAGTCCTGTTTCTTTAGAGTGGATTTGTTTCTTTAAAAATACAAGTTATGTATGTATGTGTAATGCAAATCTGTACTTCTTTAAAATTTTAGTTATCAAGCTTTTGTTGGTGAATGTAGAAGAAGAAATATTTCAAGCTAAGAAGTCTCTGCTTCAAGCAGCAGCATCATTCCCAATGTATGGGAGAGTACACTGTATAACTGGGGCTTTGCAGCAATTGCCTTTTAAGTAAGTAAAACATACAGCTAAATAGTGAGTCGTAACTTCTTATTTAAGCACAGTGGAAGAGCTGCTCAGGAGAACATACAAGCATACAGTATTATTTGTAATGCAATCCAGTGCCTGTGGCTTTTAGAACTCTTACTGGCTGCTGCAGTAGTTAGCTGGCTGTTGGATACTTCCTTTGTGTTAAACTCAGTCTTAGGACTTTTCAAACTGTACCCTCTTTATAGTTTTCATAAGCACTGTTGTGGAAGTGTTTGTAATGTCAATTTTTTCTCTTAAATATAAAATTATTTTTAATCCATGTTGTATTGGTTTTTGTTTGTGATTTTGTTTTTTTTTTTTTTTAAGTAACTTGACATTGGTAGCTGAATGGAAGGAATTGGTGGCCAGGCTCATTGTGATGTCGTACGAACTCTCTGCTGTAGTATCACCAGTAGTGCAGAGCTCATCACCAGAGGGTCTTATTCCAATGGATAGTGATTCAGGTAAACAAGCAAACAAACAAAACCTCAAAAGAATTCTGTTAAAATCTGATGCTCCTGAAATTGTGTTTGTCTTAGAGTGATTCAGAACTAGAGCTAACACTCTCCCTTTTCGATTTGTCATTTTATGTCATAAATTTAAGCCAGTCTTTTAACTTCTGGTAGAGGTTGTCTTGACTTCTGCACTAATTAAAAGAAACCAAGAAAACAAACCACAAAAACATTTGCAGCTTCTGTTGTTGCATCTATTTCAAAACAGATGACTCTAAAGTCCAGTTTCCTTTCTTCCATAATCCTTGTAATCACTATAGTTTTATATTTGTTTTTTAGTGCTAATAGCTTTCTTTTATACTTGCATACTCAAAATGAATTACATTTGTATAAAGAACTGAAAGTAAAACCAAAACTATCTTAAATATTCCTCTTGTTTAATGTGTAGAAAGTGTAAGTCGTCTGCAAATGATTCTGCATGAGATACAACCACAGGACACAAATGATTATTTTACGCAAGCAAAAATTTTGAAAGAACACTGCAAAGTAGAGTCTGAAAAGCTGTCTGACCACAGGCTGATGGAAAATATTTGTACAGAAATGAGAGGTAAATCCAATGCTATATTAGTAATTAAATCAAGGTATTCTTTATAGAGCAGGAATTTTACGTGGGTGATCAAAATTGGAAGTTATTTGCTCCGTATAATGTTTCACTTCTTCAATAAACCTGTCAGAAGCTAGTTATTCATGGACATGGTTTTAAAGACTAATTCACTGTGTTTCTGGAAGATTGTAGTTAATCTCTTTTAGAGCACAAGTGAAAATGAGTTGTTTTGATATTGGCCTAGACTCTATTGCCTTAACTGCACTGGCCAGGCAATCTTTAACACCTTTTCTGTCAAGCAGTGCTTTTAATGCATTTCTTGTTGAAAGGTGTCAGTGTGATTTCCCTCTCCAGTGTACACAAGACTAGTGGGGAATATGTTCATGCAATAAAACTTGTTGCATGAAATTACATAAGCAGAAGCTTCTTTTTGAAAGATTCCAGTGGTAAAATGTTAGATAGTACTTCTCTATTTTAATTTATAGCAGCTATGAAGTTGTGCCTTACAGTGATAAAGAAATTGTAAACTTTGGCGTATTTAGTGTATGCCAGAAGAAATTTATAGAATATCTATAAATTTTTAAATTTACTATTTTACGCAAGCTTTTAAAGTCTTAAATATTTGAACTTTCTTTCCTCGCATGTTTTTTTCCTGTGTTTAAAATAGTTCTGGTTGGGCCATATGGTTTGTTTCATGAGGTCTGTAAATATGTTGAAGTGGCCACCAGATGGGGATGTTGCGTTAGAAATGTGATGCCTTTGCAGGCCTCTTCCTATGGGGGCACCTGAGTTGAAAACCGAGAAACATGCAGTAAGAGCATGCACTGATGATTGACGTGGAGTTTGCTGGAGCTTGCCTCCAAAGTTGTAGGTGTTTCTATAGTTCAGTGTGCAGCCGAATACGAATTGTGACCAAAAGACCTCTAATCTTTAAAATAGCAGTTTCCTGGTGAAATGCTATACTGCTGCCTTTTTCCAAGCAGAATAAAGTACGGGGAGTGTTCAGGAGTGGAAGCAATTAGGGTCAGCAGAGCTGAATTATCTTTAAGGTAACACGTTTTGATTTTGATTTTTTTTTTCATAGTTAATTGTGTTTTGTAAGAAGATCAGGCTAAATGAACTTTAAATTACAAGTCTGTGTCTGAGAACCTTGAGTTACACTTTTACATTTGTTGATTTTTGTTTTTAAGGTAAAGAAAGACAAACATGTGATGTTACAGCCCAAATGGTTCTTGTATGTTGCTGGAGAAGCATGAAGGAAGTATCTCTGCTCTTAGGGACACTGTGTAAACTTTTACCTTCACAGTCTGCATCTGAACCTTCAGATGGGCTGATTACTGTAGAACAGGTAGGAAAGTACTTACTGTTATAAAACCTTCACTTCCTGGTGGGGACGAAAGACAGTTTTCAGAAGACTGTTTTTCTTAAATCTACATTCTGCCATGTTCTTCTCATGATTTACTTGTTTTATTATGCTTGGTTAACAGTCTACTTTTTTGATAAAGTGTTATTCAGAAGGCATGACTATAGTAGTAACTAATAAGTGAAGAAACTATTATACGTAGCCAACAAACTCAAAGAATATTAATTCTAATTGTATTGGGTTATTTATAAGATGCATGCTGCATTCAGGATACCAATGCACACCTCTCTGTGTATATATGTATAGGTATATATTAGGCATTAGTGGAGTTGCTAAAAATCTTCTAAACTGACTATATTCAAAGTGTCTTTTGTTTAATTTTGAACCCTAGATGTTGGGATTTTGCTTAAAGCACTTCGTTAATTGGACTTCATAATCAATAATTCTGAAAGTCAAACATGTTGACTAGTTGTAGTCATGTCCTGCATAGGAGACTGAGTTATGAATAATTTGTATGTAATATGACTCTTTTTTTAGTCCATTTTTTTTTAAATTTAAGAGATCAGAAATGTTAATATGCCATCTGGGTCTCCTGTAGAATGTTGAGTGCAGTGTTTACAAGAAATTGGATTACCACAGGCATTTATTTGGGAAATATTTTGTGTTTATTAAATTTCTGTTTTTAATTGATGATCTTTTCATTTCCATATGGTTTCAACAAAACCAGTCTCTGCATGAAAAACTGAAATATGCAAGGCTGAAATATACTACTTTTTAATCTCTTTTTCTTTCCCACAGAAAATATTTATTTAGTTTTTCCTTAGGTGTTAGAACTTTCTATCATAAAATAAATAATAGTATAACCTACTGCGTATCTTCTTTCTTATGTTATCTAATGTTGTGGTGCCATGGAAGTAATGTTAGTATCTTTATTCTTGCGTTGTCTTTAGCCTTCATGTTTTCATCTGGTTAACAGCTGTGTTTGTATTGTTGCAGAGGTCTGGAGGGTAGATCAGAGAATAGATACGCATTTCCACCATTATGTTCCTTAATCTGCTCCAAGTCAAAAAGGAATTGCCATTTTAGCATAAATCAAGTCTAACTGTAGCATCTCCATCTTTATTTAGAAGGTAGACATTAGTAGCTATCCTTTCAGAAATGCTATGTTACTAAGCACCGTATTTTATTTTCCTATAGATGCCTCATTAGGTTCCTTATGCTTCTGATGTCTTCCTGGAAAATAGAATAGTCTGTGTTCTAATTTGAAGAATGCTAACTGATGAGAAGTCAGTTTGAAATCCTGATTTTCCTCAGGCTTGTAAGGAGATACACAAGGAAATATAATTTGGTTGAATGTTTAACAAATATTGTAGGAAAAAGCCTGGGCATTTTCTCTGTACTGTTTGTAACTGGCATTACTCTATTGTACATAAAAAAGAAAAAGACAGGATTTAATCTTAAATACTAGACATGTCAATACCAGAACTGCGGTGGCTTCAGACTTTTATTAAACGCTTTTCAGTAGTGAGAAATAAGAGAATTGGATTTTGCTCTCTTATGCATGTGGAGCTTTCCTTTAAAGTTGCCCATCTTTTTCTTACTCTTGTAAGTATTAAAAGAAATTTAAGAATACAGTGAGGGGGGAAAACTTGAGAGAAACCTTGATCATATTGCCTTGAGTCAGGGGTAAGTAATTGTTGAGAAAAATCTTGTAGCACCATTTTAGCCATTCAGTGTCATCCTGTTGCAAAGCTTTTCTTGTCTTGTACCTTGCTTCATGTTTAAGTCAGTAACCGTGTTAAATTGTACCTTATGGGATCAGTGTTATTGTTGCACATAGTCTTTAAATTATTTTTGCCTCCTTTTTAAATTGAGCACGCGAATGAAAAGACAATGTGTTTTGGTGCTGATCTACATTAAGAAATGGCACAATAGAACTGTGCTTCTTGGTCGGCAGCTGCTCATGGCACTAATTCATGATTCCTCTTTGCAGCTCTTAATGCTGTCTGTGGTGGGATGTACCTATGCGGGAGAAGTTGACAGAGAAGCAGCTGTTGGATAATTTTATTTTTTTTTTTTGGTTACTAGAAGTTGGGACAATATAAAATTTGCACTTTCCCTGTCTTCTGAGTAAGTGATTGGGTTTGCATGGCATTTGAATGCCACTGTATGCACTGACTGTAACATCTTCAGTTGCTTGGTGTGGAGATACATGTACAGAGGGGTCTCAAAGTACTGTGTTTGAATTGGCAGTCTTCAAAGCCTAAGCCATTTTGCCATGGGTGCTTCTTTGCCTTTAAAAATAGACATAGGAAGTGCTTAGTATATATGGAGGAATCTCTCTTTTCAAACCCATATTCTACCTCTCATTCTTCATCTGATCCTTGAACTCCAGAAATGGCAGGTTCAAAGCTTTACCTTTAAGGCAATCAATACAAACAATATCATGTCCTAATAACCATCACATAATCAACAAAAAGATACCTAATGAAGGCTGTGTATTGATTTTGTTGTATGACCTGCAAATCATGAAGCAGTGCTCCAAGCCTGGAGGAACTTTGAGCTCTTCCTCAAATTCCTGTTTATCTCGCCTGTGAAGTTTTAAGACTGTTTTGGGAGATAAGCTTGCCAGAACTGTGTACCAGAGTGAAAAGAAACAGGCGGCAGGAATAAAGGCTGTCCCAGTGCCAAGGGTTCTGCTTATGTTAACCCAGTAGTCAAAGAGGGGTGATCTGAGCCCTTGTGGTGGAACACTGACGTACACAAAAGACTTACGGTGCTGATAACCCTCAATTCTTGTTCCTTACTTGCGCCACGGGTGCAACAGTGTGGCTCCCATTCCTGCTTTGGAGTTTGTTCTCTTTAAGAAAAAAATTAAAACTAACAAACAAAACCCTCAAACCCACCAAAACCCAGCCTCTCCCCAGTTCTTAATGTCTATCTCCCCATCAGTCTATGTCCTTTGGAGTGCAGTATGGTTGGCAATAGTTCACTGACTACTAGTTGTTTCTAAGAGATGCTTTTGCCATCATTTATGTGCTTAAAGCCATACTCTCCTAATAGTTTGAAAAAAATCCCCTCTTGAATATAGGGCCCTACTTTAGTGGCATCTTACTGCCAGGAAAATAAGATATGGAGGCACAAATGTACCAACTGTTTCTTAGAGCACTTTCAGAATCTCTGGTACAGAATTTGTGTCTTGATTACTGAGATTCTTGGTCTTGGCAGCAAGCACAGCCCTGTAAATTGTTGATTGTTGCATTAGTAAGACTAACCTGTTGTACTATAGGTTTTTGACAAGATGATAAAATGTACTTAAGATATTTGCTCCCTACTGTGTATTTGAATATTTTAACTTGAATCGGGGTGTTATTTCCTGTGCAAGCGAAGTTGGTAGGGTCACCTTTTCTTGCAGTAGCTGTGGATCTTTGTAATGTTGTAAAGAATGTAAATTCCTTGACTTGTTCTCCGTTCTGACGTGTGATGTACTGGTTTTATGGAACATGGAAGCTGGATGCTCATGGATGGCGTGATGCTGGTAGATAAGAATCCATACTTACGCACTTGACTCAGGCTCAGTCCTATGTCATTTGGGAGAACTGAGTTATGGCAGTGCTTTTTCTTCAAACTCTACCTTATGAGGGGAAATGAATATATCAGAGTTCAAGTTGAAGTAAGTTTCTAGTCAATGTGGCTGTTGCAAGAAGCTCAGAAATATAAATAGTAAAGTTGAAAGTTATGTGTCATCCCCCTTCCCCTTCCAAAAATCCATATGAATTATTCTAAAAACATAAGGGAGGTGGTGGAACAGGACAGTAATTTGATTTGCATGTGTATGATTTTCTTGGTTTGGTTTTGTTTACACACCTGGAGAGTTGGCCTGTCTGTGGGTCAGTTCCTTCTGAAAAAAAGGGCACTTAATCCTGCTTTTGGGATAGAAAGCTGAAACCCTGTAGGTTCATAAATTAGCTTAAAATCCACTCAGAGAAATAACTGTTTTAGCTCAAATATCTCTGGTTATTGTTTATTTCACATCAGGTGGGGTTTAGCTGCAGGAGAGAATAAGTAGACTTAGTCTCAAATTTTTTTTTTTTTTTCTAATTATTGCAATCTCATTGCTTGGATAATATGAATTACCTAATAGCAGGGTGAAAAAAGACGTAGTCAAATATGGCAATAACTTCTCTGACATCTTAATTACTTGTCAGACTATTAAAGTGTGTTTTTTATAAATAATAGAATAAGCAGAATTTTTTAAGAAACTTGACATGATTTTATGCTTGATTATATAGAAAAGCTTTGAAGAACTTTTTGCTGAATAGCTCTTAGGAAATATTCCTGGAGAAAATGTTGCATAATAGAATGAAGTATGTGCTATGTATTTAAAACCAATTATAATGGAAGTATGATTTAGACTTCAAAAGCTGATAAATATTAAAGAAAGAATAAAAAAGCACCTCTTTTTGTAGAATGAGATTGTGTGGAATTGTAAGCTTCCAAACAGCTTTAAAAACTTGGTATCCTGGTAGAGCTCCAGGAAGTAACTCTCAGTGGAAGTTTAATTATAGCATTTGGCTTTTTCAGCTTTTTTTATAGGTAGCTCTCATTACTACATATATACAATGTTTTGTTTTTTTTTATTTTAAAATTGTTTCTAGTAGTCAAAGACAATTATGCAGAATCCTAGAACCTTAAAAATAGCTGAGGTAGATTTGTTTCCTTTTGACATAATTTTTTTTTAAGTTTGAATTTCTTATTTTTCTCAGATATTTTTGTAGATATTTGTTTCTGCTGTTATGATTTAGTAGATATTTTGGGGGGGATTTTAGCTAAGGGTGAAGGCAAACAAGAAAGATTCTAAGTTTGTTTCCTCTGAAAATCAGCGTAGTCTCCTTTTCTTAAAATCTAAGTGTGTTCCTCTTGGAAAAATAGCTAATTTAGTGTCCTTTTTTTTTTTTTTTTTTTTTGGCCTTTTTTTAAGGACACAGCACTATACCTTTAACATGAAAAATTGGATATAATACTTATTAACCTTAAAGTAAGTGCTTTTTTATGCTAGGAATTTTGCTTTTGCCAGTGGCCTTCTCAACCAGGGGAAGAATTTTCTGCTTTTAATTGCAGTATCTTGCATATATAAGTGAATTGTCTATGCATCATTTCAAACAGCTTTTTTCTTTTTTAGGTTAAAAATATTGGGGACTACTTCAAACATCATCTGCTGCAGTCAAGGCACAGGGGTGCATTTGAATTGGCGTATGCTGGCTTTGTGCAACTTACAGGAATGCTTTCCAGGTAGAAGATAGGCAACTTACTATGTTATTAATATAATAATTTTACCAAACTGTGGCATCGATCCTGAAACAGTCTGTGCAAGCAGATCCTTGATTTCATGTGGAGTTTATTTGAGTTTGGTATAGACATGATTATGACATTAGTTACATGACGTCTGTGACTTGGACTGTGTTACTTATGGTTAGAGATGGTGCTTAGGCATTGAAAGATGATACAGACATTTAATGCTTGCTGCATTTTTCTCCATTTCTCATGTCAGTTTACTGAACAGCTCTCAAAAGCTCTTGGGAAAAGTAGGAGTGTAGAATTCTTTCCCCCTGCTCCCCCTCTTCCCTGGCCCTTTATGAAAATGAATGCCAGACTTTTTGTTTTCAGCCAGGATGTTTTCCTGGAAACTTTTATTACTTGTCACTGAGTTGTGTATTCTGACATTTGGAAGACTACCTGGCAGTGCATCACAAGATGTGATACGCAATCTTTTTTTCTTTTTTTTTTTTTCTTTCCCCTTGTAACTTTATGCTTTCCTAGAAGAACTAAATGAGCAGAATTGTCCTTAAGTCTGGGCAAGAGTGCTGGAATTTCCATTACATGCTTAGTTACCTATTTCAAGTGTTGGTAATGTTTCTTTGTGCTAAGTAGTGATTATAATCATATCCAGTTTTTCATAAGACAAATCAAGATCTCTACTGACTTTGTGGGTTTTGGTGTTTTTTTAATGTAGTCTTTGGAAAGACCAGGCAGATTTTCAATTTGAAGTACATGTATTTTCACACCAGTGCCATGATAAATAACCAATGTTCCCCTTTTGCCCCAAGTGAGCTGGTTTGAGGCACTGATCTATTTCTTGGTTTTTGAGGGGAGAAGGGAAGAAGGAAAATAGAGTAGTTTTTGCTGTTTGTTTGGGTTTTTTTTAAAGTAAAAGCAAACCTGGTAAAGGAAACAGTTTTGGTGGTTTTAGTACAGACCCACTGCTTGACCAGGTTCACTCTGTGTCCCCTCAGTTTTCCCAGCAGAACTTGAGGGGTCGGTCTCTGGTACGGGATGTCAATGAGATAACTGCCTATAAGTACCAGCACTGCTACAGAAATTGGTATTTGACACATTATGGCCTTCATTCTGTATGTCAGTGAGATGTTAAGCTGTAAGACAGTGATGTAGCTGTAGAAGGTATGTTATTTCCTTTTATGTGCTAGCAATCTGAGGCATTTTAAATTGGTCTAAGTTATTGAAAGCTCGCACAACATTACTTTACACTTGATTACTTACTTAAAAAGGAAGAAGAGAAACTGACATGTGATACTGTTTTTGCTTTTTGTCTATGTAGATTATATACGTTTGGGTAAATGTTGTGTTCTTTTTGTATACTACGAAAACTTGTTTCAGGAAGTTTTGATGTGATGGCTCAGATGATTGCCTGGCACCCTTTGGGCGGGCTTCCTACTAACTTCCCTGCTGGGCTAGATCTTTTCTATTTTCAGTGCTGTGAGTATTGAGAGAGCAGCTCCTACAATGAGGCAGAAAAAGCTTGCCAAGATGAGTAACTAGAAACATATTATCATGGACAACAGTTGAGGTAGTGTCACTTGGCAACTTTCTAGAGAAGTGGTTATATTGTCACATCAATTAGTGAATCTAATTTGAATGGACTAAAGAGCAAACATTTTATACTTTAAATTTTTCCAAGTCAAGTACAAAAGCATTGTTCTGCTGCCTGCTGCATGTTTCTGGCTGCTGTTTATAGATGCTTTGTACACTGTGCACTGTTTCATTCAGTCTCCTGAATCGGATGCTGCACTTGCAACAGTGGGTTCTTTTTTTTTAAATTAAATAAAAAAGCAACCCCTACTCCAACAGCAAAAACTGTTCCTTCTTTTCAGTGCTTCTCTTGCAGACCTCTGACATAATAACTTAAGACTTTCTGTAACATTATCTAAACTTAGTTTCATATGTGAAATTTGCTTTTTTCCAAAGGCAGAAGTAAGTTCAGATAAGAAAATATTAACAAGTTAAGGCACTTAGAAACACATTAAAAAAAAAAAAATCCAAAACCAAAAATGGTTAAGTTATATGATCTACTTTAGTTTCAAAGGATTTATTCCTCCCATCAGATTGAAGAGAGTCTGGCTATCAAAGTAATTCTGTTAAGAAAAGAAACAAACAAACCAAAATGTTTTACTGCCACCAGCTTTTTTGTGAGGAGAAAGCAGGTGCTCCAAACAGGTACAGCCCCACTACTCTGATCTCAGTCAATATGCAGGGCTATCTAGAGCAAACTTTGTAGCAAAGGCAAACTAAAAAGCAGGAAATACTGGAAATCATTATAAATGTGCTGCCAGTTTATAGTGGGCTGTCTACATAGCAGATAGCTGCTTTTCTTTGATTTTCAGTTTTCAAATTTCTTTTAAAAGCTGAGGCAAATAGAGTAAAGCAAATCTATTCAGACTTCAGAGAAGTTGGTGATATGTTTGTTCCCTCTCCCTTTTTCTGCCATTGGTTTTAATGGAGCACAGTCCACTTAAGAGCAGTTTTACACAGTGTTGTAAAATGGAGAACCAAACTCAGGAGAACTCTGCAACTCTGCTTCTCTGGCAGTTATTAAAACTTTAAGCAATATGTATGCATCATCAAAAAAAAAAAAAAAAAAAAAAA
>WHYT01014092.1:0-14196 GCA_009806455.1 Tetrax tetrax
GGGGACGGGGACAGGGTTCTCCCTGGGCGCTACCGTGGGGTCAGAGGGAGCGGGGAGCTCTGAGGCGGGAGCAGGGCAAAGGCTGATAGGGAGCGGGAAGGGTTGGGAGAGGGGAAGGAGGCAAAAGGAGTGCAAAGAAGGTGGTGGTGAGGGTAATCTCCTTTCGCTATTCTCCATGTCTGGGGTCAGAGTTATTAGTTATTAGTAGCTACAGCCTGGTGATGTGACTTGAGACCTGAGTGTGCCAAGAAGGTGATGACGGGGGGGCTGGGTTGGATGTCAGGCTATAAAAGGCAGTAGCAACACGCAGCTCTGCGTCCAGGGCTGCTCTGCAGCTGTGAACGTCAGTCCCCACAGTGACAGGCTCCGCTAAATGTCCCTTGGCCATGTGTCTACACGTATGAGGACCTGCATTACTCGCTGCGTATCCGTGTCAGCATGGACGGTGATTCTAGGAAGGACAGGCTTACCAGGAAAAGCAGCCTCATTCAGTAAAAAGAGGCAATGCCAGCTCAGAGCCTGTTGCATTCATTCAGAGCCTGAATTCACTCTTCTGAGATGTATTTCACAAAGGAGCTTGGAGAACTCTCAGCTGAAAAAAGAATTGGGTTTTTTTTAATATAAAAACATAAAAAAAGACTGCATATTTTAAGGCTACTTTGATTATTAGCATGCAGGACCCTTCTCCTTAAAGGCCTGGTCCTACAGACTGCCATGGGAGGGATTGCATTGACTAACACAATTTTGGGGAAGGGGGAGGGTCAGTGCTTTGAGTGTAAGCCTTTATGGTCAAACCCTGTGGGAATACTAGGATGTAAGAGCTGTAGCTGAGCCTAATTAAAGTCTTACTTGAAACTACCAAAAAAAAAATTGCTTTTATTTCCATGCAAGCAGAATATATTCTAGAATATTTCTTTAGTGTTAAACTAACAGCTCTTTCTGTGGAGGAGTAATCCATATTCTGTCCTCAGAGGAATTTATTTTTATATTTTTAATAGGAACTTTGTTAGACTGCTAGAAAATTCAATTGCTTCTTCAGAGTAACACAAGATTGTTGTACTTACTAGAGACAAACATTTACATCTTGAATTGCAGGAGAAGACAGTCCATTCAGGAACCTTTTTTACACAGGATTAAAACAAAGGGCCATTTTAACAGTCCAGGTCTCCTGGCTTTCTGTTTCATTCTGAATTCTCTGGAGAAAGAGACATAGAGCATCTGAAATGGAGGGGCTTGGGATTTGGGTCTGTGTTTCGTGTATTTAACACAGATTGGCAGGGCAAGGGGCTTTCTTTTTCCCAGTTTTTGTCTTCTCTTCTTGGGTCTGTACAAGATTCAGTGTCCCAGCCTTCACTTTTCTACAAAGAATTGAAAGGGCAATATAAGGAGAACAGCTTCAATGTGTGGCTGTTGAAAGTGAAGGGAAAAGCCAGGCTTAAAAGTGAAAACATAACTTGTGCTTATGGCCATATGAAGGATTTCAAAACTTCATATTGGTCATCTCTCACCCCATACTGGTTCCTTGTCTCCAGCCTGAATGCTGGAATCGCTTCTCTTGTCCTCTTGTTAATCTTTTTCCTTTACACAGGGGTCATATTCAGAGATCTTAAGGCACTTAGTTTACATAAAGCCTAGGCATATTTTTAATATATGCAATTAAAAAGTATTTAGAAGCAAGGAAACCCTCTGCAGAGTGTCCAAGGAAGTAGCTTTAAGACATATCATTGCACGGTGCCACACTTGTGGCAGAGTGGAACCAGGTCTTCTGGTTCTGAGTCTTTTCTCTAGCCACAAGAATTTCCTTTCACCAGGCATTTCTGCAATGTTTATGAACCCACAGTAGCTGAACAGCTTTCTTGATTGCTTATAAGCTTTTTCTGTTAACTCTTTAGGCTCAGGCCATCTGTTAGCGTTGAAGATGTTCATTGTATATGTTTTGTAAGGCTGTTGTCTTGACAGAATTCCAAAGCGCTGCAGATATCAGTCACAGTAGTACTTGAAATGCTGCGAGATCAATGGGCTTGAAGGTACATGAGTGGAAAGTTTGGGACTGCTAATTCTCCTTTACACATAAAAAAAAAGGTTAAAACTTTAACATAATTTCATTAGTGGGAAAAAAAATAATCATTATCAGCTGTGTTAGTTTACAACTAGACTCAGGGGCTCGTTACCTTACAGACGGTAAGAAGAGCAAAACAATTACTTCTCACTTGATGCCACTTGAGCAGATGAACCGCAGTGCTTTATTTGGATGTTTGAAAACTGGTGAGGTCTACAAATACACCTTGTGTGGCATCCCTGTCACACATGCCTGGGAAGCACTGATAATCACCTGCCTTGACAATGGATTGCAATTAATAGGGAATTTAGGATGGGCTTAAAAAACTTTTTCAGTTATCAGTGAATATCCCTAATAGCATAAAGGAGATTAGAGTACTTGTTCTGTACTCTGCATCCTGGTGAGGCAGGTCAAGACAACTAGAATAGAATAGAATAGAATCATTAAAGTTGGAAGAGATCTCTAAGATCAAGTCCAACTGTCAACCCTGCACCACCATGCCTACTAAACCATGTCCCAAAGTGCCATTTCTACACGTTTTTTTTAACACCTCCAGGGATGGTGACTCCACCACTTCCCTGGGCAGCCTGTTCCAGTGCCTGACCACTCTTTCAGTAAAGAAATTTTTCCTCATACCCGATCCAAACCTCCCCTGATGCAACTTGAGGCCAACTATATGCAGTTCTCGATGAACTCCTTGGAGCTGGGCTCTTCTGCACATTGCAACGCGTGCAAATTGCACTCCATAAGCAAGGACACAACTGCAGCTACAGGAATTCTGTAAGGAATTGAGTGCTTCTCTGTGGGGAAAGTACTTCTGAGTTTGTTCAGTTTAATTTGTTACTACTTCAAAGCATACGGCCTTTAGCCAGTGAGACTTCTTTATAGCTGCTTAGAAAAGTTGAAATATGAAGGACTGTTGATACGCATTAGAAACTGGCCTTTTATAATATTTACTCTTTTCAAAAGTGAATGAAGCAGGAAATGTGTTGCATCTCACAATAGGGAAAATTGTATTTCCTATGACAGAATAGAGCAGAGTTTAATGTTCCTCTTAAGCATATTATGATCTCACTCAGTAACCTAGTCTGGGAAGTTGTGGTGATATATCTGCTGGCATTTCTGTGGCAAATTAAAGAAGGAGTTGTCATGTACTCTGCAAAGGAATGTGGGCAGGCAGCGCATCATCCAGTTCCTTTACATATAAGGTAATCTCTTAACTCCCTCAGAGGAAAGTGCTATAGCAGCCTTGCTATCTAGTCAGGTTTGGATGATACTCATTTACATTTCCCTGTCTTCGAACTGACAGGATTTCAGAAGCTAAATAACAATCTTACTAGCAGAACTGCTGTTCATTCTTCTAATTGGTAGCTCTGTTTGCATTTGCAACTGTATTCTTTTTAGTATGGCTTTAATATACAGCAATTTCTTTCAAGTAAGTATTGAAGTCCATAAAAATCTAACACCCTGAAATAATTTAATACAACAACAATGTAAGCCTGCAAGTTGTTTAAAATATTTTTTTTTTAGATATATGTGAGTTTTTAGCCTATTTCTCAAAGAAAAGGGAGTTATGTAGGTAGCCTATCTTCTGATTGTGTCATCACCGGTCAGAACTTTGGAAACTGCTGTCCGCCTTCAACCAAATTTGAACAAAAGACATCTCAAAGATGAGCAAGTTCCCACAAGTTTGATGAAAACTGACATTCAGAAGAGAGGAGAGACCCAAATGAATGTATCCTTAAAGGGACAGGCAAGCAGAGGCGTACGTTCTCTGTGGCAGCAGCTGGCAAAGCGGTGTATACGTGTGTATGGTCTAGTTGACCGACCCATGTTTAGCTCCAGATCAGCCACAGCATGTCGTATCTGTTATTTGAGGATAGGTCATAAGACATACATGGGGAAGTTGGTGTTATTGTGGTGAGGAGAGGAAGGGAACACAAAGTACAAATCTGTAACAAATTAGACTTCCTAAGTTCTGTTATGTACACAGCAAATGGGAAATTTAATTTTTTTTTTTTTAAAACATATAATAAAGCCTCAATGAGAAGTCTGTTCTTCCTATGGCTTTATAAAGTATTTTATTCAAACTAGTTCTTGTAAAGCTTTGAATAAATTATTTTCCTTTCTGATGGCCAAAATGCAAATTGCATCATGTCTGGATATATGCACATTAATAAAATTGCACCTATACATTTGGCAACTGTGGAAAATTTGTGCATTAGAGAAGAGAGTGGGGTGGAGGAAACACATTAAATCCTGTACTTTTGGTTTGCTTTATTGACAATACTGTACCCCCAAAACATAAAATGTTGTTACATTGCCCTAGAGCAGAGGTTCATTATTTCTCCGTTGGTGCGAAGTATTTTAGGCACGTGCTTCTGGCAGCCACAGGAGGGTACTATCACTGTTCAGGTTGACAGGAAGAGTAGAGCAGCATATTGACTGCAGTTTATCAGTTCTTAACTTTGTTGTCAGAGGATCAGAAGAAGCTGGCCATTGCTGTGTTAGGAGGATGAGATTCTTATGGAGTTACCTGTCGCTGTTTTGCTAGAGTGGGGGTTTCATATGTGATAATTAACAAGAGCACAGTAACTGGCAATAGCTGTCAGGGCCTTTCAAATGTATTTAAAATGGATAGGATCCCATTGATAATATAATGCATTTTCAACTTTTGTCAGTCTCTGTGGTGACATGGGCCCACAAGGAGTGGCACAACCACTCACAAGCCAGTAGATGGTGCCAAGGGGATGTTGTACCCTACCACTCCAAGACCTTCAGTTGAGAAGCCCTCATTCTCGGTAACTGAAGCTCAAGAGGCACAGAGGTCAGCAAGGTTCTGTGCCCTTCTGGCAGGCACATCCTGCTCTTAAGTTCCTGAAATTTGCGAGTGAGGCTTGAGGAATGCAAGAGGTCAGATGTGATCACCACCCCTGGTGCAGAACGTGCTCCAAGGCAAAGGATTCCTTCAAGCTTTCCACGTTTTTCAGCCCGTAAGGCTGTGAAATAAACTGACAGGTTCCGATTGTTATTGCTGAGGTTTCTTGGTTTGGATTTCCATACTTTTGCTGTAAAGCTGATCACTTAAAGTATGCAGGACATATGCAGGAAGGATGTGTATGAACAAATGTGTGGCAGTTTTCTGCAATGAACATTTATCCCAGCACAAAGAAATGCCATTATGTTGTGCACTGAGTTATGCTGAGCAGTCTGTACTGCAGTGGGTGGAAGGTCTGCCTGACAGCTAGTGTGTTTAGCCTGTTGTCTGATCAGTATTTTAAACATGATCACTGTGTGCTGTGAGCCTTGCTCTGCAGATTTGACAGCTCCACTTTTTGCATTGCTTATGTTTGATACTGCAGAAGGGATATCACAGAGATGTTTGAAAGCTTTTACATCTACGTGCAGTACCGCTTTCAGCTTGGGCATTTCAAAGTTACAGCCCAGCTAAATGCAGCAATTGAGACTGTTGTAGCTCTTTTGATTAGAGATACCTGAAACTGTAGTTGGTGTGCTTACAGATGTGGATAGCTGTACATTGATGTCCTTACAGCTGTAACAGTATGGTTTACTCCCGTAACTACCTTTATGTTAACATAACTGCATCAGCACTAGAAAGTGTTCTGGTTTAGTGGTATCAAATTCAAACTGGAGTTGGTAAGACAATGAAATCACTGTGTTCCCAGGCCTTTCTTTTGCAAATAGGTAGGGGATATGCTGTAATTTTATTTATTGGATAACAAACTTTTACAGATTGTGACACAAATTGTTCAATAGCAGGTGAGATCCTAACTACCTTAGAAAAGGACACCCCACGAGCTCAGTACAGTGTTGTAAGTCACAACATAGAGGAATTGTTTGCCTGCTGAGTTGTCCTCTTCCTATAGCTCCTGAGATGTGTGAATTTATCTATCTATCTATTTCTTTATTTATTCATTTTAGAGGAAGAAAGCCCTCATGTAGCCTTAAGAAGATCACGCAGATGTAATTAACACAAACTTACTCCCATCTTGCAGCAATATGATGTAGCTATCAGTTGATCAGGGTATTTGTTACGGGATTATATTCTTTTAAAGTTGGGTTAGAATGTATATAAGATAGTGTTAGTTAGAGTAAAATTAGGCATTTTAGGATGTCTGTGTGGTATAACACATTTTTCACATACAAACTGAGCGATCAAACTTTATACAGTCTCTGTCTTACGGGTGAGAAGTAGGTTTTCCGGCAGTACAGCCTAAGGGGCAAAATAATTCAAGTTAAAATGCCTGTAGCACCACTGCCTAAGCTTAAAAATTGGTAACATTTGCAGAAATCCAAGTAAAAATATAATGAAAATAAATGTCAAATGCGTGTTATCTGGCAGTTACTAATTTTATTGCCATAGTATATTACTTTTTTTCTTGTGTGATTTTATTCAGTTTTGGATTTCAATGATCCCTTCAGTACTGAAGTTAAGCCAAGAATCCTACTCATGGGATTGAGAAGAAGTGGGAAGTCTTCCATTCAGAAAGTTGTCTTTCACAAAATGTCGCCGAATGAGACTCTCTTCTTGGAGAGCACAAACAAGATCTGCAGAGAGGATGTTTCCAACAGCTCCTTTGTCAACTTTCAGATATGGGATTTTCCTGGGCAAATTGACTTCTTTGACCCTACGTTTGACTATGAGATGATTTTCAGAGGCACTGGAGCACTGATATTTGTTATTGATTCTCAGGTAAAAAAAGGGGGTTTAAGCTACCTTTTCCTTTTCTTCCTTGAGCAATAGACAAATGAGTTGAAAAGCATTGAATTTTTTTTTCAAAGCAAATAAGTAACTTACATCACAAGCACACATTAAAGAAAGTCATTAAAAATTGAAGAGCTGCTTGGTTATTTTTATTCTCTCTCTGCAGTATGTTCTAAAGTTAACTAATTTGCTTTACTATCTCAAGGTTCTTGCTCAGATTCCTAAGTGCTGACAGCATGGTGCACATGCTGGATGTAGGCTCAGGCTTCTACTTTTAAGAAGTTAAAAAATTAAGCTGTTGTCAAACCGTAGCATTATCTAAAAGTTTTATATGTATTTTTAAGATCTTTCCTACAGTTGTAGCTTTTCTTTTTACTTTGTTAGGATGATTATATGGAAGCGTTAGCTCGGCTGCATCTTACTGTGACCAGAGCCTATAAAGTGAATCCAGATATCAACTTTGAAATCTTTATCCACAAAGTGGATGGTTTATCTGATGATCACAAGATTGAAACGCAAAGAGATATTCACCAGAGAGCAAATGATGACCTTGCAGATGCTGGATTGGAGAAGATTCACCTCAGGTGAGAAAAGCTGCTATGCAGAGAATCCTAAAGAGGAGAGCGGCTTATTTGACAAGTTACCATTTTCTGTTCTTTTGAAGTAGCAGGCAACAAGCTTTTGATATATGAAGAAAAAGGATAATCAGAGACATTGCATTTGACCTGAGACAAATGAAATATCTTATTTGTGATTGCTGTCTTGGAGGGAAAGATGGAGAGGAGATGTGTTTAAGAACAGATGACAAATATGCCAGAGTCCTGACAGTTTTTGCTGCAGCTGCTGTCTTGAAATAAATTGCTTGAACAGTGGCAGCAACCAGTAGAGCTCCAGCCAGTAGAGTGTATATGCTGCCTACATCACTTTTGCCTTCTTTGAAACCTCTCTACCTCGTAGTCCCCTCCAAATCACTAGTCCTCACTGCTGCAGCCTTGCTTGGAGCCACTTGGGAAGACAGGTGCTGTATTTTTGCCTTATATCTGCTGATAAAGCAGAATGTCGTAGCAAATAATGAAAAATAGTGGACTTCTGCAGACTGGGAACTAGAGGAGTTCAAGTTGTCATGTCTGTCTTAGCGCTTAAAGCCAAGTAAAAATATATTCCAAAGAGAGACCTGCTTCGAGAACGTGCCAGCTCTTTAGAGCTCTTAACAACTTGATTGCACCATTGCATTGATAAATGGGTCCACAGCTTTTAAAAAGTAGATCACAACAGACATACTCAGTAATATTCCTTTCCTGCAATTTGGAAAATATTTTCATAAGAATACCAAGGTGAGAGTTGCATCATGAAGTTCTACTCTGAGGTCTAGTTTGCAGTGTCTAGGGTTTTTCTGTATAGAGATGAAGTCCTATGTTTCAATCATAACATGTGACTTTTAATCACAAGGGGTAATTGCATAAGTGTAGGCACTTGCTGTTTGACAATATTTCATTTCACTCATATTATGAAAGGTACATCATGTTCACAGTATGTGGCTAAAAGGAAAATGTGGTGACGTTTTTTTCCAGCTTTTATCTGACAAGCATATATGATCATTCTATATTTGAAGCATTTAGCAAAGTGGTACAGAAACTGATTCCACAGCTCCCAACACTGGAAAACCTGCTTAACATCTTTATTTCAGTAAGTACTTGTTATATACTTTGTCTGTAGATCTGACTACATCCAACATGCATGTTCAGATATTCTGTTTGCTGCCTTCTGAGAGATTATGAGCAATGTGAACTCTCAAATTATCAAAACTTAGTTGAAATGCACCCACATTCAGGTTGGCCTCACCTCCCTGTCTGTTAAACAGTGTTGCTGAGCTGCTGAAATACTCAAAGTATTTCCTGAATCACATGAAGCAGGTTAGTAGCCACCACTTTTCTGCTCATACATTAATCTGAATGTTGCAAAGGTCTATGCTGCATGCCTTTGTTTGGTACTTAAAATTAGTGTAAATGAATTCTTAAAGGAACCTCATCTAGTCTGACCTCTTCTGTTAAGCTTCCTAGAACTAATTCTACTTTGTATTGAAGTTTAACCCACTTAAGAAAATCTTATCTGGTCTTGAAATTTTTGGAGGTAGAGTCCATCACGACTGTCACAGTTTGCATAGTTACTCCCAAGGCCAAGTAGAGTTTTTTATATTTAGTGCCTTGTTATCCCTGTGGAGGTAATTGCTTGCTCCGCTGTTCTGTACGTGTGATGCTTGCCTCTCCTTTGTACTGGTTCTGACACTCACCTGTTCCCTCACAGAGTCACTATGACGCACACTAATGCACTGTTTAATTTAGTTAAAAGCAAGTCATGGAGGAGTCCAACATCCTCTTGTTTTGGCACAAGATAAAAGATGGGAATGTGTGGCCATGAGCAAAGGGGAGCACAGTGATTATGTTTTGAAAAGGGAGAACTCCCGGTTTTGGTGGTCATTGTCAGGTCATAGCCCCTCCTGAAACGGCACCCTTTCTCATGCTATTCTAGTTTTGCACCTTGCATCTAGCATTAATTTGTCAAGCGTCAATTTCCAAGCAATGTATTCTGTTGTGCCTTTTTGTGATTCTGAAGTAATGAATTTATTTAATATCATTCAACAGCCTATAAGATAAAATTAGACGTCACAGTTTCTCAGTGTAGGGTGTGAAAATCCAACTTTTAAAAGTTGGATGTGTTGCTGAAAAAGAGAGCTAGGATTAGAGGAAGGTCTTTCCAAAGCATATTTTCTTACTATTAAGCAACAAAGGATGCTATTTCATAATGAATGATTTGTTACAAAGGTCTGTTTCTACCAAAATGGCTGGACTGTATACCAGTTATCCTCCAGTCTCAAACTCCACATAGGACAGAAGAGTAATGAAGGAGTGATGGCAACAGTTCTGGAGCAATTGGATTTTGAATATGCCACACAGTCTTGAAAGAGAAAGCTGTCTGAATGATGTCTGAATGAATGCTCCTTGTGCCAGAGTCACCCCAGTCGCTCACATTGTGAGTCAGATCTCTGTATGGGCTCTCCTCACTGTTTGGAGTTGGTGAAGAATTTCTGCCAAATCAGTAGATGAATCGAGCATGAGCTGCTTCCTGAATGACTGGTGACAGTTGCCTGTGTGTCTGGAACACCCAGAAGGCAGCTCCAATAATACCTAGAATATTTGACGTAATTTGTAAGGAAGAACAAGTCTTTCAAATGAATGGGAAGTCCAAAAAATCCAGAGGTACGCTATTTCCCCTATTCAATAGGGGGAAAAGTCTCAGACTGTTTTTTAGCTCCAAATAGAGCAAAATCCAGTTTGTTAATGACCTCTAACAAGGTGTAGCTGCATCACTGTCCTCAGCATGCTTGCTGTTTGTTTTTAGGAGTATCTTCTGTCTGTAGACAGGAGACTCAGCATGACTATTTGCAACCACAGGAAGACGAAACATCATTCCCCAGCACAGAATTAGTTAGCGGGTGCCTCTTTACTTTAGCAACTTAGTCACAACAAATCTTGACACAGATTTTGGTCATGCCTTACCTCAGGAAGCCAGTGTGTTGGATATCAAAGTGTGGGCGTATTGGTGTTCTAGTTTGGGTTCTGCAGCAATATTCATGAGGATGCGCTTTCAGTTATGCCATGAAGACTTCCAACGTGAAAAGCTGATGATTACAAAAATAGACTCTTAAGTTCACATCAGGTTTTTGCCTAACTTTGTAGTGCCACAGTGTTAGCTTGTATGTTTGAGGAACCATCAGTGTGATAACCCTGCTTCCACATTCTTTAATGTAACTGCTTATAAAGCATAAAATAGCAGTTTGTTTGGCATTCAAAACCCATGTAAATCTTACCTGACCAACACTCCTATCAGCTTCCTACAGAAGGCACTACCTTCTGTGCCAGGTAGGTCTGTGGCACTACTGAACGACCAAGTTGTGTGATGCAGGAATGAGGATTTTCATTTTAGGGTTGTTGGGGGTTTTTAGAGGGATGTTTAAAAGTACGTGTTAAAAACTAAACAATGAGTTATTGTGGTAAAAATGAAATTAAGTACAATTTTGTTTATTTGGTGATTTAAATGTCCTAATCTGTAAACTCAAATGTAGTATTTAAAATTAAAAATCATTCACAAAATCTGCTGTTTGCCACAAGACCTGTTTAAATAACTCTCTGAAATTTATTCCTAACTGTAAGTGACTGGTGATACCCTGTAAGTTCTTCTAAAAATCACTTTTTAGAGCCAAATTCTGTCTTACTCTTCATACTTGCAAGAAGGAAAAAAATAGGCCCATTTACTACCTAGGAATTGGAGTAAAACTCCCAGTTTTACTGAACCCATTCCATTTAAAGAATAGAAACTGCCTTCTGCTTTATGAAACTCAATATACTTGTGAAGCATGGTTTGAATTTCAGCTACCTTACAGGTTTTACCTATCCAGAATAAAATCTCATACATTCCTTGCAGAAGATTTTTCACAATGGCTCTCTTGGTTCATATTAGCTGTGGAATACTCTTACATCATTTCAGTGTGCTTGATAGAGCTTTTAGAGCATATAGCATCTTTCCAGGCTGCAGGGTTGTGTCAAGAGATTACTATTTCTGAGACAGAAAAATCACTTCTCATTGTTAAATGTTATCATATTGTCACTGGCTTCTTAATAATTTAAGGTACATCTTACGTGTACAGCTGAAAATATCACTTTATCTCTCTTTATATACTACCAGATTTTATAATTGATTCCTCATGAATGACACTACGCAGTTCAAGTTCCAACCTTTTTTGTCTAAAATGACTTGTATTTTCAAATATGTATTTTGGCAATGAATTACAGCTGTATACTTATATGATATTTACAGGTGAATCTTGTGATTAATCTCATTTGACAGCATCTGTTGAAGTATGTGAGGTGCTGTCAGCATTATTATTTAAAAATGAAAATTACAGAACTATCACATGTGGCCAGAATAACCAAAATAAATATGCATACATTTTTGTTCGTAGTACTCTACGAACGTATACTCACAGAGCCACGTAGGCTGAATGGGACCTTTAGAGGCCAGCTCCTGCTCAGAGTGGGGCCAGTTAGAGCAGGTTGCTCATGGCTGGGTCCAGTCCAGCCTTGTGTTATCTCCAAGGATGGAAACTCTGCAGCCTCTCAGGTCAGCACGCTCCCAGTGCTTCACCACTCTCATGATAATTTTTTTTTTATTTTATCGAGTCAGAATTCCAGCTTGTGCCTGTTGCCTCTTGTCCTTCAACACTGTAGCTCTGAGAAGAGTGTGGCTGTGTCTTCTGTGCACCTTTACATTTGGTATTTGTAGATGACAACAAGCCATCAGGCTTGCCTTCCTCAGGCTGAACAAACACAGTTCTTTGAGACTCTCCTTGTACATTGTATGCTTCAGCCCATGTACCTAACATATCCCCAGTGTATACTTTATGTTGAATATTTTTTCTGTTAATTACTGAAATGTGCCACTCATGGAGTCTTTTCCATAACGAAATGCAAGAAATTAACCTCTATACTCTGTTGTTATTGATGGATATTTCCAGCCTTAGTTATGTGTGTGATGGTGGAAGAATTAAGGTTCTTTAAGAAGAAAATGTCCAAAATATTGCTCGCCATTGTTCAATAACATACCTAGGGTTGAATTTTTTCTACCTATTTCAGGACATTTGGAAAGTTAGGGGGTCGCTTTAGTCTCTTAACTATGTGTTAAGTAGTTAACTTAGGGAAGAAGAGGAAGAAAAAGGAAAAGTTCTGTTACTACAAAGGAAGCTGAAGTTGTTAGGGGTTTTCAGTGTGTTTTTTGGTAGTTACAAAACTGCTGTGGCATCCCTCCCAAACCATATTAAAAAGGGAAGCCCATATATGGAGAAAATTCAGTTTGATGGGAGAAGGTTGCTTCTCTTTCTGTATAGGTGGATTCTGAAGCATATGTTTTAGCTTGAGCTTTAGCAATACTGGGAAATTGCCTTTTGTGTTCATGCTGGAACAGCTGCCCAGGTGCAATCCCTTGATATCAGCAAGCAAAGCTACTGTTTTCAGTTAAACAGTACACTTTTTTTTTTCTCCTTCCCCCCCCTCCCTCCCCGCCCAGGAAGCAGCGGCTTGTGGCAGTTTACTTATCTACACAAAGAGTATGAGCTAGCATTCCTGGCTAGCCTCTGAGAGCTGCAAATACATCTCCAGTATGGAAAGAGTCTTAATCAGCTTGGCAGGATGACACAAACATAGCTGTCATCACATTAGCAAGCCTTAGCATTATAAACATGGCTTTAACCACCAATGCTACATGGAAACAGAAAGAGCACATCAAAATACCGGTCTTTCTCCTGTGATCCTAGATGATGTTCTAGGGAACCAGACAGTCAAACAGCTATAGACGTCAATGACAATTTCTCAATTTCCTTGAGAAATTAGTTCCTGAATAGTACTGCCTTCTTTGTCCGTCAGCTTTTTCTTTTCCTTGTTTCTACCTTCTTAGATATCTAGCTAGAAAAGCTTTCCATTACAGCTCTCTTCTTATATCCATTGTTACAGTCCAAAACCCAAAAGCTTGGTCTTGGAGAATTTTTTTCCCCTGGATTTTCCACTGAAAATGCAATCTCTCCAGATGTTTTCCAGAGGGGGGAATTTTGGGAGTGCAACTTGGCGTTATGTCTGCTTAGAGGCAGAAACTGTTGAAGGTCTGTGAGCATCATGGTTTGCTACAAATACGTCAGTGCTGTATGTACAGTTCTTTCAAAATGAGCTTGATTGCAGTTTAACTTCCACTTTTTCAGCTTAGCTTTTGTATAACAGGCAAGTAGGGGGTCAAAAAACCTTGGTATTAATTTGAAGACATGGCTTCCATTTTATTTTTCTTTCTTCTTTTCTTAAATAGAATTCTGGGATTGAGAAAGCATTTTTATTTGATGTTGTCAGCAAGATCTATATTGCAACGGACAGTACTCCAGTGGATATGCAAACTTATGAACTCTGCTGTGATATGATAGACGTTGTGATTGACATTTCTTGTATATATGGGTAAGTAAATTGTTAATGTTTTTCATCAAACTGTGTCCGTGGAATGGCCTCAAAATAGGAATGATGTGGGTATAAACAGTAATGAGGATGTGTAATTTGCCAGAATAATTTGTCAGGACCAGGAGAAGGAGGAAACGGCAGGCCTCTGAGGTACAGGTACCCTGCCAGCAACAGGGGGATTCCACCAACAAGGTACAGATTCCCTGTCCACAATCTTTTGTGAACACCTTCCTCTTTCTATGCTAATAATTTTATTTTGAGGAATAAAATACACTAAAAGGAAACATTATCTTTTTGTCCCCCAGGGACAAATTGAATGGATGGATGCCTCCCATTTAAAAAAAAAAAAAAAAAAAAAAAAA
>WHYT01014092.1:14216-98087 GCA_009806455.1 Tetrax tetrax
TTCTGTTTTTGTGTTTTTTTTTTTTTTTTTTTTTTTGTAGAGAAAGATGCTGCTGTGTAGTTCAAAAGACTATGCATTTAATTACTATTTGTACACCACCACTCGTGGGGCTCTCTGTTCACAAATGTCAGTCCACCACTGTCTTTGTGTAACCATTTAGCATTTATCATCAGAAATCTGCTTGCCATGTTTTTAGCTATAGACTAAAGAAATGGTACTACAGTTCATTTCTTGTCTTCTGTTCCTGGAGCATCTGTGGAACTTACTACCTTAATACATTATTGAAACTAATCATTCTGAGAGTTGGTGATAACTACCCATTTAACAAGATCTGTGTGTGCATTTAGGAATGAGGATAAAATTACAGGTTACAAAACTAATACAGTGATCATCATAACACATCATCTGTGAAGGAGAAATCTCTTCATTATATGATGTTGCAAGAGTCAACATCTGAGAAAAGTCTCATGATGGCTTAAACTAACAGTCAGCTGCCACTCCTCAAGCAAGGTTACTAGATTTGGAATTATCAGTACAGACTTATTAGTTCACAGGTTTTAGATAAAGTCATAATACAGTGCAGTGATTAAAAGAAAACAGACAACCTTGTGGTAAATAGTTGGCAATTAATAGATGAAAAAATAAGGCTGCAGTTCAGGGACTCGGCAATCAAACAATCTGATTTCTAGCCCCACATCTAAGATATGGTGTGTGATTGGATAAATGATTTAATCTCTACGTCATCTTAGTTTATGTAGCGTGTAGTTTGAAGAAGAGTCTCCCTGAAAGGTTAAAATGCAAATTTCATAAAGTTTGATATTATCTGGCGAAAGAACCAATGTGGAAGTACTTCTGTTAGTTCACCTGGTGGCTTATCTTTTCTTGTTTGTTTGCTTGAATATTGCCCTTTAGGCTTAAAGATGATGGCACTGGAGCTCCTTATGACAAAGAATCAATGGCAATCATAAAACTGAACAATACAACTGTCCTTTATTTAAAAGAGGTGACAAAATTCCTTGCTCTTGTTTGTTTTGTCAGAGAAGAAAGCTTTGAGAGAAAAGGTATTTTTCCCTTTCCTAGTATTGCATTACTTTTCTCTTATGTAACGAGTCAATGAATAACTGTGGTTCTCATTAGCTGATAACAGCCTCTAGCTGTATCACAAATATTAAAGGTAAGTACAGCTTGATAGGGCTCACATGAGACATTCAAAGGCATGAGATATTTGTACTAGCATTAAGGTAAGATGAAATCATAAATGTATTTGACAGATTTCTGATATGAAAGCATATGAAAGTTTACATCCAGTGCAGTAAAGCTTCCATCTGCAACAGTAGAACGTGTCGGTTTATCTTGGCTAACATTGATTTGTACCTGTTGGCGCCAGCATGTGCATTTGGAACAGCTTGTGTGCCACAACCAAGGGAAAATTATGGAAACTGGCTGATAGAAATATGTTCTTGCTTTTCTCATCTCTGAAAGGAGGCTTTTGAAAAGCTACATTTTTGGGAACTAGGTGGCTTTCATATTTTGCAGTTAAAGTGCATAAAATTTCTTGGTTATCTCCCTGACCCTGGTCAAGGTCAATACTGAAAGCTTAGTCCATGATCACTCTTCTCGCTGGCATGATCTTCACTGTGTTACTGGTCTTAGTGAAATACCCTGAGACCAGAACTGAGCCGTGGAAGAATGAGCCATGATCTAGGCTTGTGTCCCCATCTTGTGATACTAATTCACCAGTTGGTGTCAATGTGACAGCAGTATTTATGCCATGGCTGCTGGGCTGACTGACAGGCTGTTTAGCTTTTATTTTATAGAGCTTCAGCTGGTTTAATTTCTCTTTAATACCCCTACTCCATGAAACTGTAACAGCTCTCTACAACTTTCTAGGCAGCTGGGCGGCCATGGCCTGTAGATAATGGTAGGAAGATGGCATTCACCAGGGTTCACTGGGACCCCAGTCACACAGTGGCGTCATGGTGCCACGATCCCGTTTTGCCATAGACTCAGAACAAAAAGGCTTAACGCTTATGCTTTAAGTTTTTCATACAAAATTCTCCACTAAACACTACCAAAAAAGTCATCATTTATGCAATATTCATGCAAATGCACAGCATAAACATGAAAGCAGCCAACATCACATTGCAAGACCTAGTTCCCACTAGAGCCTATACCGTTACCAGAAACAATTCTGAAAATAGAGAAAGCCTTGAATTTTGGGCACCAGCCATGACAGTATATTCCTATCTTCCCATAATGCTCAGGCAAATTAAAACACTGCGTAAAACAGTAGATTTCAAACACCTTCAGAAACAGAAAGTACTGAGCGGCATCTCAAGTTCTCTCAAGGTAGGGGCATAATGCATGTTTCTAATACAGGTGCGAGAAAAATAGTTTTGGTAGTGAAATGATAGAGTGTCAGTGTAATCGGGGATTATTAATATTGACTCCTGGTATGTCAGTGGAAGTGTTTGAAGATGTAACAACGATAATAAGCTATCGTGCTTATGGTGGGTACGATAGTGCAACATTGGAGTGGTACCATGTGAGTTTCCAGCTACGATATTAACTATTTCAGGGGTTTTCTAAACTAGGAATTACATGTCACTCACCAACAGCTAGATGATAACTCTGTTAGGAAAGCAGTAAATCTGTCCTAATGATCACTGGATACGTAGCAAATATGATGTAAAACTGCCAGTTAACATGAGGAAATAATATAATTACAAGTAAGTAGCTTTTTGAAGTAAATGGCCCTGGCTATGATGTGGATTACCTTGATTTTTGCCCTGTTATATCAAAAGTAAGTAAAACTTTTAATCAAAACGTGCAGAAATTATGCCATGCCTTCCAAATGCTGTTGTAGGGTTTTGCATTTGTTTAGTGTATAGGCTGCTGGTCACTGGGATGTGTTTTCTGATTCAGAAAAGACATGAACTTGTTTAATGTGCTTTGATTGTTCTGATTTTCTTTCTAGTTTAAGGAAAGGGTGGGTTGCAGAAATAATGGTGTTTGGGTTTTTTTTCCTAACCATTTTCTCTTATTCTTATTCTTTATTCTTATTTTATTCTTATTTGTCCCTGCTCCTTGCAGGGGGGTTGGACCAGATGACCTTTGAAGGTCCCTTCCAACTCTAGCCATTCTACGATTCTATGATTCTACTGCCTTTATTATCTATGAATGTTAGATATGGTCACTTTCTTTTTTTTGCTGTAAGCATAAGAAGTGTTACTTTGACATACCTACAAGAACACTGTTACAGAAAAGATACCATGTTGAATAAACACCCATTAGGGTTCATCCACAACTATGTCAGGTTGTTGTGTCTACATAGTTAGGAACACTTCGTGCTGTACCCTGTACTCTTTTAACAGTACAGTTCTGGTATTATAATGCAGATTAGCTTTTGGTGCCTGGTGCCTTCCACATAGTATTTTGTCTGAGCTCTAGGGAGAGGGAAAATAATCCCTGGAAAAAAATCAAAGTGTAACATGGTGCATTTAAACCACTTAAAATATGTATCATCTCTTGTTAGGGAAACTGAAGTGGAAAACACTGCTATATGTGAGTTAAGAAAGCTTATGGCATTAACTTTGAATAAGGTTATAAGCTCAGTACCAAAATTCTAAAATTGTATTGCAGTATTACACAATTGTAGCACCCAGTAAGTCTTCCAGTTGACTAACAATATGGCTTTACAGCTTTTCTGTGGGATCAGATTCAGCCCACTCACATGGTAATGTTATCTGCCTATCATGTATGTATGAATCCAACAGTGTGTTTATTGTGTTATTTTTCAATTACAATGTAAGATGAAGTATAGTTGTCTCTTATTTGGTAATATTTGTATCAAATATCGATTTCAAAGCTTACACGTTGTCAAAAAAATTCTTTGATTACTAGGTGCTACTTATTTTTATCACAGTTATTCTGTAAAGCAAATTTACAAAATGACACCATATTTTATGGAACATTTTAATCTTTCTTGTACTGAGCACTTCTCCAAAGGTCTTTATCTGCCAATGAACTGCTATTTGTTTTTTCTTAAGACTATTAAGTATATTTAATATCGGACATAATATGGAACTATAATGCTTGCTGAATTATTTTTATTTATCAAACACACTTTTGCTTAGGGCAGAAAAAAAATGCCTGGAAAATTCATTGATTGTGAACTCCGTAGAGAGGGTGATATTTCACTAAATGTAGAATATAAGCATTTTTTTTATTACTTAATTTGTATAAGTGTCTTTATTAATATGGAAAACATTTCTGTCTCTGTAGGATTAATAGACTACAATTTCCATTGTTTTCGAAAAGCCATACAAGAAGTATTTGAAGTAAGAATGAAAGTAGTAAGATCTCGAAAACATCAAAGCCACATACAGAAAAATAAAAGACCCACTCCCAATGGGACACCAAGAATGCCACTGTAACTGAGGTTTTCTGGCAATGTGGCAAGCAAAGTTTTCATGAAGTTGATGTGACTTCTGCATCTTATTGCACTGAGTGAAGAGGAAAATGACTGAGACTGATGTATTATATGAATTTTCCCTCAACGTTCAGAAAGCACTGTTTAAATATTTTTATCCAATCAGTTTTTTTCATATAGTGAGCACTTTGAGCAAAATGTTGTATATATAAGCATTGAGGTGAACACTTGTAATAATTTTCTTAATATATGCTGTAAACCTTTTTCATGCCATAGTAAGAAAAACCAGCTGTGACAGAAATACTGGGTACATAATTTGCACTTTTTCATGTTTTCCTCGTGGAGTTGGACTTTGATAAACTTAGTTTTTATGGTGATTTTGATGCATGGTGTCAGGTAAAATGTATGCTGTAGTTTATTTACCTGCTACAATCAAATTGGTTAGTAAACAATTAAGAAAACTGGGTACAATGCCTTTTAAAATTTGTGACAGCTAATACTTAACATTCATACAGATCTAATTTCGTATATTTTTCAATTTGTAAACTAAAGAATAATTTTGAAGTATTACAGCAATAAGCACCTTACCAGGAATCACAACTGGTAGGTCAATATTAGCTTTTATAAAACAGGCTTTTGGCCAAATTTCATCTGGAGTTCTCCATAACACTGGTCATGCCCTCTGTTGGGTCTGTTTTTATTATTTACCTCAGCATATACCACTAAAATACCTTTCTATAAAGATAATTGTTTTGTAAAATGGCTCTATGTTGCACTGGTATTTTTATAAGACTTCAGAGGAGGGTTTTGTATCTGAAAGGTTGAATTTACATTGCTAAGTTTGTTTTGAGAGCCTGCACATCTACAGCTGATGCAGTGAAGAATCTGTATTTCCAGCCTGACATTCTGATGTACTGATAGGATGTCCTGAAGATGTGAGCACTGGGTTCTGATTCCCTCTAATAGGGGTGCATCTGTGATTGAAATTAGGGAGAGACCATTAAACTGAGGACTGGACAATCTACTTGCTGTAGTAATCAGTACATCACTCCTTTTTATTTTAATATTGAACATGGGCAGACCTGCCACTGGATCAGCCAGGACAGCAGAGCACTCTCAAATGTAAAAAGAAGTAAAACTTACTTTCTGAGTTGTGCATTCACTGGTTTTGTTTACTTAATGATACAAAATTGTAGTTTCTAGCGGGAAGAGCAACTGTTTTTTTTTTCCCAGTCCTGCCACAAACGAATTGCATGCACAGTCCAGTGGTGTTGTCAGCAGCCTTTGGGAGTAGGAAGAGCTTGACCTGAATGACAGGTAGCTTGCCATCCACCAGAAACAGGTAAGGGGAGCTGTCCTTCACTCATTCATAACTGCTCCGCCCCTGGCTGAGATAGCTCTGGAGACAGAAGGATCTAAATTCAGGTGTGGTTTGAATGCAGGTGCAGAGTTCCTGTATGCTGTATGTTGACACATCTTGAGGCTCTAGTACTATACTGAATGCGACCTGGGAGAGCCAGTTGGCTTGGATGCAAAGGCTCTCTACACAAACATCTACCAAAAGGAAGACCAGTAGTTTCCAAGCCCTTTACTGCTGCCTGATGCATGTGACTTATCTTTTTTGGAACAAATCAGCTCTTTTGGCATGAGTCTATTGAATATATGTGGAGTTCTTCGGAAAAGGTGCTAGTCAATAGAAGGAGCTCAGCTCCATCAAGACTCACTTGATAAGTAATGCAGTTCTAGCTGCTCAGTGAGGTGAGAAACATTAAGAATAGCTAAAAGTACCGGTCCTGTTGCCAATGTGAAGGATAATGACAGTAGCTGTCATCAAAGCAGAACTCTTCAAAAATACAGAGTGTTCAAATTCCTTTCACTACTGTCACCACTTGTCATCTTAGGTGAGGGCAGTTCTGAACGCCTTGGTTAAAGTAACACAAAGCTGTCTTCAGAGTTTACCACAGCAATGGTGGGTTAGAGCCACCTTTTGACACCTCCGCAGTCCACAGACTTTTCACCGAAGGGCTGCCATAATTTCTGGCCACACATTTGTCATTCATTTTGTTGAGACCCACCATTGGGTCATAATCTCTGTTCTCTTGTCACACGTTCAGGTATAGGCGACTATGTAGGAGCAAGAACACCTACCAGGCTGGACCAGACACTTGATTTTGTTTTTAATAATGTACTTACCATACTGGCTATGGTATGAATCATAATTAAAGAATGTAGTTTCCGTATACTTGGCCTGACTTCTGTGTAGTCACACATACCCTTGTATTTAGAGACTATCAACTTACTTAACACAATTAAGTTAGCTCTTGTAGTCCGCTCCAGAATTTGGCATAGACTATGTTGTATAATTTAGTGAAGGTGACTTTAGCGAAAATACAAAATTTCTAATTGGATATTATCAGATTACTTATGTTTCAAATATGTTTAATCATAAAATTGAAAGAATGTTAAAAATGGATTTGCTTTACTGTTTAACATTGCCATTTTCAGTTTAGGTGGTGACTTGCGTGTTTCACTTTTGCGTAATCATTTTCTCATTAGTACCTCAGATTTTCATGTTCTAGCTGAAGTGATTGAGTGAGTGAGGCACACAAAGTTTTTATTTTTCTGGAGAACTTATTATTTAAAGTCTCTTGCTTTTTCTGGGTTTTCTTGCATGTGAAATTGCACTCCTATGATAAAGTTTTATGTTAAGGGAGTTCATTCTGTGAAAGTACTGTAGCAATTTTTAAAAGAAATTTTAAAGAATTTATAAACTTTCTCCATTTTTTTAATACATCAGATTAAGTTGAAGAATTAAAGAAAATAACCCTAAACAGGTAATCATATACAGTAGCAACTGTTTGCTTTAATGACATATTTACTGTTCCTGTCATTTGCAACAGTCATTGCACAAAATTTTTTCTTAAATTGAACATTGAGGTTTTTCCATTTTTATACTGCATGATGTGCATGACATTATTACACAGTGATTTTTATTGCTGTAGCTTTATCTCCTGTTCAATGGGGAAATCAGATCATTGACACTGAAATTTCTTATTCAGATTCTAAATATTTAGCAATAGCCACATGTGAATTTACTCAATTACAGACAAACATTTCAACTTCACCCATTTAATCTGTGTGGAAAATGAGAAATAAGCTTGGTTGGGAAATTCTTAGCCTCCTCTGATGTGGTGGCATACGGTTGACATCCCACTTGATTTCCCAGTGTATTAATATTTGCACATTAGCTCATGCACATATCCTCAAATGGCCACATTTTAAAAAAGACTTTAATAGACTGTTTCTTTTCATTTGTTTTCTCCCTAGTACCTTTTGCGTTACCTTTCTCATTTTGCTATCTGTGTATACATTTCGTTGTAAACAGGTCTGATACCCAGTCTCCTTGGTTCCTGTCAGCCTGTTTTTGGCGTACAAGCATTATGAGCTACAGGCTAGGTCTTGAGCAAAAAGCTACTGAAAAAAAAAATACTGAGTACCAAAATGTATAAATTGTATAAAACCCATTACATGGTACTAACATCCTTAAAAGATACAACATATTTATGTAATCTTGGTATGTACACTCACCGTACAAATACGTGTTCCTATTAAAGTTACAGTTTATGCTGGCAGTCAGATTTTAAACATTTCTTAATCATGTCTAGAACATATTTTAGAAGAAAAGATCATATGGATAAATACATCCAGGGAAAAAAACTATCTAGTGCATCAGTCTGTCACAATGTCTCCTGGACTAAACAAACATATTTTTGAGATTTTCAGGAAACTAGTCAGAAGAGATACTCTACTGAGTATTTTCCTTAAGAATGCAAATACCAGGAGCTGCTACAAGAAGGAAGGACTACTTATTTCAGAATTCCTGAGTACCAGAAGGTTGAGAAAAAAACACTGATGTCCTTTTTAAAAAACAAAACAAAACCAAACCCAAAACACAAGAAGAACTAAACATGCACTAGCCTAAATTGAGAAGGGTTGGGATTATGCACTCATAGGTAAGTGCAAGCGTGAGAGAGAAAAAAAAATACAGAGTGACCTAGTGTGTAAGCCACAATATTTCAGTGTATTCTAAGCTGCCTTCTTTCACAAAATGCAGGCCAGGAAAAGACGAAGGGCTTACCACAACAGGATGCATGCATATGCGTTGAACCATGTGGAGGTGGTCTGGGTGAGCTCAGTTGCGCCATGTGGTCCTCAAAGGCCCACGTAGTAGTGCCCAGGCAGGGAGTTACAGGACAGTATCAGGGCTGCCTTTGCTATTACAGTAGGATTTACCCTTTACGTAGGTTTTAATCTCCACCCAGTGTGAACTAAAAGCCATACTGGACTCTGTTGAACTGACAGGTAGTGTCAGTACAAATGTAAGTATACATCAGGCATGAACATGTTCACATTGGAAATGGGAAATGGATTTCTAAAGCAAGAGAGCAGCGATGTTCTGAAGCCTCTGCTCAGCGCAGGGATAGCAAACAGCCTGACTATGTCCAAGAGGAACCTCAGCATGTCGGTGGAAAGGGTTATAAATTGCAGTGAGCATGTAAATTCCTTGAGAGGGCACATATCAGGGAATGCTGCAGTCTTAACTCACTTTCTCATCAGCACTGCGATGAACTCATGTTTGCATTTTGGTGTCAGGTGGGTGTCTACTTGGCCAGTACCAGTTCATTCATCGCTGTAAGTTTATGTTCTTGGTCCTCCTAATCAAGCTGCCTCCTTGCTCCTTCCCACACAAAACCTGGTATGTGCTTCCTTGATAAATACTGCTCTAGTCCTTCCTCCACTTTCTGTTATTCCAGATAAAACAACCATCCATCAGCTTGGGAGCCAGTAATACTTTCAGAGTCCTTCATACTCAGTGTTGTGAGTTCTCTTCTGTAGCTGAGGTTCCTCTAATGCTGCTGATAGAACTGCCTGATCACATGAAGCGGTGGATGTCCTAGCAATAAAGTTAAAATCTTTAACCAATACTCTTGGGGTTTCTAGAAGACCCACCATCCACTTTCTAGTGGTATCATTCAAGAGTCCTGGCACCTGTGGTACAATTCCTTCTTATTCTGAGGTGAAATCAACTGTTACTTGAATTTTCCCCTGTTCCTCATGCTCATCTGCTTTGGTTTTGGGGACTACTTTGATGATAACCACAGCCATCTGTGCCGTGGGAAACTGGATCTGTTCCAACTCCTTTTGCAAAGCAGTATTTGGAGGGAACAGTGGTGTGCCTTCTGGGAAATCCAGTGGGGCCAAATCAAAAAGACTGAGCCAAATCAAAAGGTCCCAGGGGCCAACATCTTTATCTCTAAACCCTGCACTGAGAGGTGGAACCATCCTCTGCTTTTCTGCAGCGCCCTTTTCAAAGGCTGAGTCATCCTCTGGCAAGCCAAATGGTCTGATCCACAAATGGCTTCTCTTTCAATACACCCTTCGCAGCTGCTTGAACTTCCTTGGACTGCTGGTATGCCATTCATCACACTGTCTGCTCTCACACCCTAAGTGCTGAATGCAAGCTTTGCAGCAGAGGCACACGAATCCACTCGCTCCATCCAGTCCCATTCCCCTTGCTCAGCGCTGTCTCCAGTCCTGTTCCTTCTGCAATTTCACTTCATATTTCAATTCCACATTTCCTATCTATAAAGCAGCAGTCATCGTTCCAAGTTCTGCAATTCTTTACAAAGCTCCATATGCAGAAACTTGAGTATTTACTTTAAATTTAGTGTTCTCTTGACAGATCATAAAGGCCTTTCCTGCTTTTCTCAGTGCACTCTTCTCACATGAAAGCTTCCTGCTCCCATGAACTGAGTGCATCCTTAAAAGTTCTTCAGGATGGGAGAAGTTTGTTCCCTTCTTCTCTCTCCCCTTTATATTGCTACCATTAATAGTCCCCATAAAATCCAAGCTATAAATATCTCATTTTAATAGTTACGACACCACCAGATGGCACAATTGTTTTCAGCTTTTGTTATTCCTCTTTCAGAACAACCGCCCACATCCCCTGCCAGTCTGCACCCCCTGTGAGTCACTTTGCTAGACAACTTTCACCATCTCCAAAAATACCCTGCACACAGACACAATTTCAGAGTGTAAAGGAATAATTTATTGTTAACACAGGTAGCTACAAATGGCAAGCTACTAGACGAAGCATTAACATGCTCACCTCCCCGTGCAAGACACCAGATGAGTCTTCAGTGGCCACCGTCACCAAACTGCCATCTTCTGGCTCTTTGCTTTTTCCTTCCAGCATTTTATACCTTTCCACATCAGTGTTTTTGTTCTGGACCTCATCTCAACAACCCTACCTCCATCTCTGGTTCTGCCTCATCCCACCTGGCTCTGCTGTGCAGCTCTTTCTCACGGCACAGCGATCCGCTGAGTGTGCTGAACCCAGGCTACGGGGCTGGGCCCTACCAGGGCTGGGCTGTGGAGCCCAAGCAGCTGAAACTGCAGAGGGAGGTGACTTGCTAGCAGGTGGTGGAGAACGGGTTAATACGGTCAGCTGGAGCCCAGAGAGCAATGCACTTTGCCAAAGGGTAGGCACGTTCAATGAGCAGAGCCACTCTGGGCTCTCTTGACTGTTGTGATTTAGGGGTTTAGTCCAGCTTCCCACATGTCATTGAAGGTGCTCTAGGCACTCCACTGGGCCTTCACCTACTGCTTCATTCAAAATGGCACCAGTATCCCATATCATACCCTCCTGGTCTGGTGGAACACTGGAACAAGTGGCCCAGGGAGGTGGTTGATGCCCCGTCCCTGGAAATGTTCAAGGCCAGGCTGGATGAGGCTCTGAGCAACCTGATGTAGTCGGGGATGTCCCTACTCCTCACAGAGGAGCTGGACTAGATGACCTTTAAAGGTCCCTTCCAACCCAAACAATTCTGTGATTCTATATGGATGTCTGGCATACCTTAGAACACCTCGTATGGCATCAGGTGCTTATGTGTGTGCAATTGAATCAAGCCCTAGGTTTCTACTAACCATCTGAGAAACTCCTGGGTGTCCCAGATTATCTACAGGGGGCTGTCAGAGACACCTGATAGCTCAATATATCTTGGTTAATGACACAGTGAGCTTCAATCATCCTTTCACTGGCTGAAAAACACTTTTTGAGGGGCTTTAAATAAAGAGATCGCTCGTAAATCCTTTATTCCAATTGCTCAGTCAGCTGTGTGCAAGCAGCTGTACGCAAGCAGGTACATGCAAGAAGTTCGCATTAGAGTCACGAGTAAAACTTTTGGAATGGATGGGATGGAAAGACTGCTTGATGGTAGTCTAACAGATGCAATCCTGACAGCTTTCCCTCTGGCTGCTGTGTAATTGCGAAGACAGATGCTCTCTTCCCAGCATATGCTTATGGGAGTAAGTTGAAGTGAAGGGGCATGAGGAGCAATTCACGTAAGGAAAATGTGACAAAAAGAAAATCTGGGACCTGAAGTGCTGAAGAGGGAGGATCATGAGAAACTGGCTGCATGAGTCAAAGGCTATGCCTGGCATTTTCTCATTAAATAGTGGCGTAGGAGCAAAATAAATTTTAATTGGAGTAGTTCACAACTACTCTCCAACTATTTAGCTCTCTGCAATTTGCATGGTAAAGAACATACCCCAGAGAAAATTTCTGTCATTATCTGTAGTTGCTAAAGATAGGATAACTAAATCAGGGAAGTCCAGAGTCACAAACAGCTGTCACTTGGACAGCAGCTTCAGCTTTGACTTGTGCCTTTGCATGCTTCTTCCGAAGCAGGGAACCATCTGAACTATTACAACGATGATGCCAGAGGGGTGTGAGTCAAATGACTGGCATGACTGTTCCCATTCTTCAGGCTGAAAAAAAAAAAAAAAAAAGGTGAAAAATATGTATCTTTATTTTGACTTCACATAGTGTGGAATACTGCAAGACGTTCCACAAACTCTGCACTGATATCCCACATCAGGCACTCGCTTGCTTGGGCAGCTACAGCAATCTGGTAAATTCTTTCCTCATTCTCTTTGTATTTCTGAAATAAAGCTAATTAAAAGTAATTTGGCAAAGCTCCCCATTTTGTGAGACCACTGCTTTAGAACTAAGCTTGAAGAAAAACCAGTAATCGCATTCCTGAGAAGCACCATGCATCTGTGCAATTGCTACAGGGCACTGGTTACACAATGCTGTTCTTGTTTTTATCCGTGAGGAGGAGATCCACTTGTTGAATCCAGATTTACCAGGTCTAAATTCACATAAAAGATTTTAAAAGCTGAGACTGTATTAGTCACCAGTGAGCACAATAATGATTCCTTCTCCAAGTGAGTCATATCTGTTCCCACTGATAATACAGGCATATTAGATTCCTTAATTATTCCATTAGAGTTTAATTCTCAGCCTGTATTGAAAGGATAGCGTTATAAATGAAGCAAACTGCTCTACATTTTGTGAATTAGTGAAAGCAGGGCGTGAATGCTTTGTACAAAGACCTATTGTGTTTTCATAAGCTTCTGTGATCTCAAACCTGTAGAAGAAATGATTTATAGCTGAGTTTATGAGCCTACAAACCTCACTCTGAACTGACTTTAGGCAATCATTTAACATAGCATATACATGGTTGAAATGTACCTTGCCTCACACAATTAAACCAACCCAAATTATTCTGTGATTCTAATTCGGCCCATATGTTTGCTCTGGTTTGGCCTTTCTTTCACAGTAGAAATGGCTGCAATTGAATAATTATGCATTTTATCAGACCTTATGACTGTCAGTAACTTTGTAAGAAGTTTTGCAACAGAGGGCCCTATATGCTCCTTTGCTCTGAAGCTAGATGGCCGTATCAGAATCTGTTTTCATACAAAAGAAAATCAGTATACCACAACTGCAGAAAAGTACATAGAAACATGAGCAAAGACATCTTCTTGGAAACTAGAAATTAAAAAAAAAAAATCAGAAATCATTACTGATTTTTTTTTTGTCAAACTGAAGTCTTACTTAAGTGTAAAACATTTACTAAAGCCACACAATCTTTAATATTTTGAATTGTCAAAACTGATTATTCTTGCTGTCCTGCAACCAATTCGGTGAACTTGCCCAAAATTTTTCTGCAAGGATTTAGTGTGGCATCAAATAATGAAATCTTTGCTGTAGCAGTGTTCAGGCAAACTTTCAGTTTCTATATGCTTCAGATGAGCATGTTTATTTTTTCACCAAGTCAGATCATATGACAGGATACACAAGCTACATGAAGTGCTGCCAACGTGTGGGATTTGACTGAAATTTTGCTACTATATTTGGTATTTTGGTTTAAAAAAACACAAGTTCTAGCACAAAATGTCTTCTCCTTGCGAAAGTCTAAACAAAAGGCAGATGAGAACAAAAATCCAAAGGGCATTTTTGACCAGACACAGGAAGAGGAGGCAGGCTGTAGCTCTGGACTGGCAGCCCTGACTATGCAAGAGACTGCAGTGCCTGCTCCTTGTTTGCCCCAAGCAGCCGCTGACCTACGGTGCTGGGAATTAAGCCCCAGATTTCTACCGGTACAGCGTTCACCTCCTCCAGCTCTGACTTTTAACTAATAATATGCCTGAAAATGAAAGGGGTCTCATACTGCTCGCTCTGCACAATTTCACGTGGTGATTACCTCAGCACCCGGTCGGGCCATCATGTCGCTTACTTCAACGGGGAAAATGTTTCTGTCCTGTCAGTGAATGTTATTTAAAATGCAAGTCTAGTCATCTTATTTTAAATAGTGTTTAGCTGTCATGTAGCTACAGTGACTGTGTTTTTCTTTTTTTAGCTAGAAGCCCAAGTTTCATGTTAATTGCAGGTGCTTCCTCCTTGAACTATATAAAACGGCATTGTGAGTGCAGCCAGGGTCAAAGGCCAGAGCCCAGAAGAGAGAAGTGAACTCCCCATCACTCATAACTAGTTCACAATAAATATAATTTCTTGATTCATGCCTTTATTCACATTATAACACCATTTTTAAAACTTATCTTCTATCAAAGTAGATCCCAGAACTTTTTACATGAAAGTCCAGATTTCCAAAGACAAAATACTGCTCTGCTACTTTGAGGTGGGGGCAAGATTTAGTCACAGATGGTCCCAGAGCATTTCTCTCACTGCACAGCAAGATGGCTCCAGCAAAGAAAGAAAGATGGGATATACTAGCTAAGAATGAACAAATAGTTCATAAACGTGACACCCAGTGCCTGCAGCTCACCATCTTGAGCAGCCAGATCAGCCAATGCTAATCAGAAGTGCTGAGATGTCATCAAGAATCGTTGTCCATTAAATACACCCTGGGGTGCTTTTGGCGTAAGAGAGAACCCCAAGGTCTGGCACCATCCCTTCCCTTCTGCTATATACGTTATTTACGCTTTACATTATTTGTAGTGCCTTGTCCTGTAGAAAGGAAGATCACTTTGCCCCTTCGAAAATTCAGCTACTTGTTAAGGTGGAGTAAAGTTGTTTTATTTATTTATTGCTGTTACCACAACATCACTATGCAACAGAACAGGAAAGCGAAAAGTAACGCCCTGTTTTGCAATTCTGAAAACATGAGGTGAAAAAATATACCTACTGAACTGTTTTTGTTTGCAACTGTTTTTCATCACTGTTCAAGTAAAGAAAGAGGAAAAGAGAACTAAGACATTGAAACATGAAAATAACAATTAGGAAGAATATAAAGTAACCTAGACAAAATTAATGAAAGAAAAGCTCAGACATGTTTCTTGTAGTGAACTAAAGGGAAACTGAGACAGCTGAGAATATGACCACTTTATTACGTGTTTCTGTAGCTATAAACTGTTGAAAGTGCTATCTCACATGTCCTGTGGCTGTAGCCAGGCAGCAGAGAAACCCAAGTTGTACATGCAACAAATTCCTCCGGCACTGTGGGATGGACAAGGGGATCTGCCCATCCAGTCAAGCTCTTGCCAATAATTCTTGCCTAAACTAATAGTCCTTGGTGTATGATGCCATTTCAGTCTTTTATGATCCTGAAAACCAACAAACAAGATGCTGCTAAGCCTTACAGTATGGTTAAGTCTCTTGTGGTGGGTGTCGGTTGGGTCTGCGGGGTCCCGCAAGCCCTTTTCTAAGCCCTCGGTTTTCAAAACAATCTACTCGTGCCATGAGGCCTTGCAGCACCTCACCCCACGACCTCTGTGGTTCAAAACAAAGACGAGATGGGGACGCGGGGAGGCATTTTCACTATAGCAGCCACCGCGACAGAACTGCGGCCTAGTGACTGCAGCATCCCCTCCTGCCCCGGCTGCGCCTGGCGTCGCGGTTCTGCTGCCGGGCCGAGTGTCACCCAGCTCTGCTGCAAACTGCCCGCTTCTTCCACGGAGAAGAGGCGGGCAGCGTGTGAACTGTAATTCCCGCAACACAAGCATATGAACAGTCACCAGCCCCCGTGGCCGCCCGCTGGCCCCCCGGCCTGCGCGGCCTGCTCCTGGGCCCGGCCTGGGCGGGCGCTGCCGAGGGCCAGGCCGCGGGGCGGTGCCGGCGCGGCGGTGCCGCCGTTGCCGCTGCCACGTCAGGGGAGTTTCCCGAGGCGAGGCGGGCTGGGCCGGGCCTGGCCTTCCTCCTCCTCCGCCCCCTCCCCAGGGCCCCCGCTGCCGGAGAGACGCTGCGGAGGGAGCGAGCGGTGCCGGCTGCCATGGAGGCCCGGTACAACCTCAAGAGCCCGGGTAGGCGGCGCGGCGGGTCGGCAGGCCCCGGCGGGCGCCATGGAGGCGGCCGGCGGCCTCGCTTGCAGGCCGCGGCCGGGCCGGTTGGGGGGTGCGCGGCCGCGCCCGGGAGCTGCCGCGGTTCCCGGAGGGCTCGGGGGCGGCTGCCGGGCCGCGGCGGCGGCGGCGGGGCCGGTAATCGCCTGTCGGGGAGCGGTAGGACAGGTGCAGCGGGCGGACCGAGGAGGCGGTGGGGAGGAGGGGTGCGGGTGGGCTGCGCGCCGGGGAGAGGGTGGTTTTCGGGCGGGGGGTGGCTGGGTCGCTTCTGCTTCCTGGTGCCATGGCGTTGGAAACTCCACCCGAGCAGTAGTTCGGTTCAAAACACTATGGCTACTTGGGGGGATGTGGAGGGGTGTGTGTGCCCCCCCCCGCTTTTTTGCGGGTTCGTGGAAACGCACTTTTGAACTTGTGTCTGGCAGCTGTGCCCTGTTCCTCCGGGTATCACCTCCTTTCCAAGTAGGTGCGTGTCAGGGGGCAGATTGCCAGCGCTAGCTTAGTGTGGCATTAAGTTTGTTTTACAGAAGTGTCACTGGACATGCTGTATTTACTTGCATGGGTATGTTTGTTCATGGGATTCTGTGTTACAATTCATGCCTTCTAGCTTCTAGACTTCCTTTTGAATCCTTGAAGTGAGAGGGATGCCTCAAGAGATGTGGGAGATGTCTTGAGAAACAGCGCTGGAAGGGACAGTTTTGCTTCTTGGGAAGGGAAACTGAGGACAGGTTGGGTCGCACTCCTACGGCTGTGTTGGAGCAGCAGCCTCTCACCAGCTGTGCCAGGCTTCACCTCCCGGGACCTGCACCTGCAGCAGCAGGCCTATCACTGCTGAAGCAAAACTCTTTCCACAGCTTGTAAGGGCCAGTTGGGTTTGTGTGCTGGTTGCTGTTCTGCCCCTGTTTTTCCCTAATCCAGTTTTGGGAAGTAGGTATTATCAGCCTCATGTTATTATGATGAGTAGTGGCTTTATTCTGTAATCATACTGTCCTACTACCAGCATGGGAGGTGGGGAGAAACTTAACATTATGATGACTTGTACATTACAAATGTAAATGACAGGCTTGTTTACAAAACACGCCTCGTGGATGACGTATCTATTGCTAAATTCTATCCCTTGCCCTCACACCCAGGTTGCATAACTGAACAATAAGAAGGATCACAAAGCAAATGATGTACTTGTTCTAGTGTAAAATATCAGGAAGGAAGACTTTTTAAATTTTTTTTTTTTTTAAGGAGATATGCTGAATATGTTGCATACGTGAATTTACAAGGCCACATGAACACACTCACTGGTTGTGGTTTGCCACGTCCCTGGAAGTAGTGGTGGTGTGCTGTATGATGTGCTCCTGTGATCTAGGTGGAGAGGGCAAATATTTGTGGTTTAGTTTAGAAATGTTCTTCCCCTCTGTTGTTACTAGCTCTCTTTGTTTTCAAGAGAAAATTATCTTTACTGGAATTGATTTTCAGCACCTGTGCTGTTCCATAGCAAAATGAACCTTACTTGGCAAAGATGAATGATCCATGCAGTTGCTTCCCCAAATTAAACATGCTCTGTAGCGTATTAGTGTATTAAATTATTTATTTCCACATGGAACCTGAAATTCTATAAATTACTTCAGTCACTTTTAAAATCTCTATGATTTAAAACACTCCTTTCAATAGTCCCTTAATGTAAGTGAAATCTTTCCTTCAAAAAGATGGGCAAAAAAGTATTGAGTGAACACCAAAAAAGATTTAAAATAAATGTTGTTCCTTCAGCCGTTGTTGTCCAATTGAAATGAGTTGACTGTATTTATGTATAGCTATTGCTGTTAGTCTGGCACTTTTATTGCTAACCAGGTGGATAAGGATATGAAATTATTTAATATTTTTGTATATGTTTTACAAATTCCTATGTTGTTACAGTTACATGTGCAGTTTAATGATGGTATCTTACACTTGCTGTTCAACTGAAGGCTTAAGATGGAAGTGTAGACTGTTCTAATAGTAAGGTGGTTTTAATTAATGTAAATGCATTGAAATACATAAAACCAAATCCACTGTATTTCCTGTTCAAAATGGTTGTGTCATCTGTGAACTGAAGGGATTGTTTTGGTAGCTGAGCCCTCTAAGGCTTTGGATCTAGTAGCTGGCCTCATGCCTGTTGTTCTTGTTGCTTGGACTTGAATAGAGGAGGAACCAAGCTGCTAAACTTTAGGTCCTTGTCCACTTTAGGGATTTGGAATGTGCTATCTTGAGACAGAGTGAAAAAAAGTAATTATTTTGTGTCTGCACAAGAGCCTTCTCCTGTTGAAATCTGCTTTTAGATTTTAGCAAGCTCTGGTTGCAGATGGTTACTTCTGACTGCTCAGTAAAGAGAGCAAATACTACTTACAGTTTTAGTATAATTTATTTTAATGAATACAGTACGCTTTATATGAAGTACTGTAGAGGAAAACACACTTTAAATAAGAATATTTTGTTAAAAGAAACCTGTGCTTTTGTTGAACTTGTTTTTAAGCCAAATTCTGCTGTAGAGCTATAACAGGAGCTGAAGTTCTTCTATGGCTACCCATGGCCACATGGATCCCTCTTCTGGTAGACCAGAAAGATTAATGAGGATCCGGTAGGCTCTCCAGTGCCTTTCTTTTTTGTGTGCTTTCAAATAGACCACATAAAGAGCCATGCTGCTACACAGCTTTGTCCTGCTGCTAATTGCTGCTAGACAATATATTAATCTTTTTCCTTGTTCCAGTTTCTCCAGCTAATGTTAGTTCATCCCAGCAAATCTAAAAGATAGTAACTCTCCACAGTGTGAAACAAGTAGTCCCCCGTGTGCTGTATTTCTGTCGATGAGAGGCAGCGCAGCTGGTGC
Organism: Tetrax tetrax; assembly: GCA_009806455.1. Lineage (NCBI taxonomy): Eukaryota > Metazoa > Chordata > Aves > Otidiformes > Otididae > Tetrax > Tetrax tetrax. The sequence goes on from WHYT01014092.1 coordinate 33,206, forward strand.
TCTGGCAGCTCCCAGTTTACCATAGGTACGTGTTGTGACCACCGCAGGTCTGGGCTTGGCCAGGGTGGTGTGCTAAGCTGCTCCCGGCTCCTGTCACTTACCTTCTGTAAGGGCAAGGAGATGTGAGGGTGTTCACCTGAAGTTGTCTCCTTCCACTGTCTGTGAATGTGTTTTGTTTTTTTTTATTTTGTTTCCTCCCCAAAAGACCATTAATTTTGGAAGGAAAGAAATTTCACACTCCACACTTCAGACTTCTTTGTATTGCCTCAATAAGGCAAAGCCTTTTAAGCTGTGGCTTCATATTTTTATGTTTATTTTTGGCATTTGTAAAAGGGCAAGCTATTTTCTGTCTTAGGATTTCAAAATGGATTAGTCAATGTATATCAGCCTGCTACCATATGGCTGATAAACCTCTCCCATCAATATTAAAGCTCAGCTGACTAAAGCACAGGCTTCATCCTCTTCATGCTTCAGGAACATCCCTATTTTCTGAAATTTATAAGACAGCTACTTGGAATAATCTCTTTACTTTTTTTTTTTTCCAAGAGCTGTGACCCTTAGCCTGCTGTGAGATCAGACACCAAATCTTGTAGTCACTGTTTTTGTAGTGACAATCTCCCCCTTTCATATGGGATGTTACCAGTCTTCTGAGTGGGTATTAGCACAGACACACTTGAAGAATTATGAACAGCTACTTACAGTGGCTGACATAGTGACATAGAGCCCACAAACAGTGCTTTTTTGTTTTGTTTTGAGCAGGGTTTTTTATTTGTTTTCAGCAGACGGCTCTGCTATGCAAATTTTTGTGAAAATATAGTCACATTTTTGTGAAATGACATACAAAAATACATACAGGAACTCAAAAATGTGTTTTAAAAACAGTTGTGAACTCCGAATGGTTAAGAAAGGTGGAGGCAAAATGAACAAGCACAAGGAATGCAGAGGTAGAGGAGAAGAGCATTAATAATGTGGAGCTCACTTGAAGGTGTGGTAACATGGGTTTGTTTCTAGAGTAGATACCATTTGACACTGTATTCTGCAAAGTAATTGTTATTTGTATTTCAGAGTACTTCTGTCTCAAGCCCCTTTTTCCCCCCCTTTTATTGTTTTTCATTCACTAATGATCACATATCATTCACAGGTTCTAAGCTGTCTGGGAAAATCACATCCACAATGGAGTAGGTGACACACAGTTACCTAGTGACACTGTACAGGGCACTGTATGTTTCTATTTAAAAGCCATTCTCCAGAGAGTACAACACTACTTGAAAAAACACCATTGTCCATACCAAAGAGCTGTACTAAAAGTATTTTAGAACTCTCCATTCTGCTGTGACTCTTTGCTTTAAATATGTTTCTTTCATGCTTTAGTGACCACATCACTTAAAGTGATTTTTTGGACTTAAAACTTCAAAGCTCGTAGAGTGTTGTCATCTTATGAGAAATCCTAGTAATTTACACATAAATTTAATCTTGCCTTTTTTTTTTTAATTCCAGGATCCAGTCTTTGTGCAGTTGAACTACTGATGGACTGTGATCCAGTGTTATTTTTCCCCTTATGTGAAATTTAAACTCACCTTTAGTAAACAGGATTTTATTCTGAATGCGAATGCAGGCAGTTTGGGTGAATGGGTTCCCAGGTGCTTCTGGCTGCCATGGGGACTGGTGGTGGTGGTGGTGGTTCAGCAGGTGACCCTGTGTACTGTGAGCTCTGAAGTCATTTGGTGGTTTCACCAGCCATGGGTCAGGCACTCTTGGCTCAGTGGCTGGGTATTGAGCAGTGGGGGAAAAGCAAAGCCAGCTAGATTTAAAAACACTTTCCCAAAGGGTCATCCATGACATACAGATCATCTAATTGAAGGGCCTCGATACTTGTCTCAAGTTGTTTGTATGGTTTCAATTTTTAAATTTTTCTGATATTATCTAATATTTTTCATAATTGTATATAGTAGCATCGTTACTAGACAAACGTGTAACCAAGATGACTTGTATTTTACTAATAGCTTAAGTGGGCTGAGTAGTTATGAAACCCTTCATCCCAGAGAAACTTTTGTAGGAGTTGTACAAATTCATTAGAAAACCTGGATGTGATGAGTAAAATGCTGTCTCGGTCAGCAGAGCTGTGGGAGAAGATTACTACTTTTTCTGTATTTCTCCTGAGTAGACCTCTAAATCTTTTTTAAAATGAAGAAAAGAAATAGTAATAGCAGCCATTTAAAAAAAAAAAAAAAAAAAAAAAAAAAGCATTTGCTGAAGCAGTAAAAGCTGTCAGGTTGTTTTATTCCTTTTTTTCCAGATCAGATAAGTCAGCTTGAAGGATTAGGAGGTCTCTAGTTTTATGCCAGCTGTTTTGAGTTCCTTTATTTATTTGTTTATTACATACTTTCTTTTTCAAACAGAAGAACTGGAAATTGGTGGAATGAAATGGTTGCTATCCATTCGAGGAAGACACTGTCACGCACAACCTGTATCACTTAAATGTGAATTTATTTCAGTGATGATCCCCCAGTCATGTTTGTGTGCACAAAATGCCGTCTCTTCATGTGATGAAGTACTAGGGACTGAGCCTTGCTAAACTGAGACCTCACCCTCTCCGTGCTTCCTAACTTGAGTCACCCATCTCATCTCTACTGCTCCCCTCACCCGGGTCTGTTTCTGCTGTTGAGGTCTTGTACCTGAGTACCGTTGCCTTTTGTAGACAACTGGTGGTAGATCTTCAGGAAGCTTGTAACGGTGTCTGGGTTTTTGAGGGAGTTGGAACTTGTATCAGATTTACTGGACTTCCAGTGAGCAACTTTGTTACACTGAAATAAATCCTATTGCAATGTTGAGTGTTATTTTTACATTAATAAAATGTCGTGGTTTAACCCCAGTCTGCAATCAAATACCATGTAGCTGTTTGCTCATCCTCCACCTCTCCAGTGGGATGGGGGAGAGAATTTGGAAGAAAAGAAAACTCATGGGTTGAGATGAAGACAGTTGGGTAGGATAGCAAAGGAAGGTGATTCTGCCCCTCTATTCTGCTCTTGTGGGACCCCACCTGGAGTACCATGTCCAGCTCTGGAGTGCTTAACATAAGGATGTGGACCTGTTGGAGAGGGTACAGAGGAGGGCCACAAAGATGATCAGAGGGCTGGAGCACCTCTCCTGTGAGGACAGGCTGAGAGAGTTGGGGCTGTTCAGCCTGGAGAAGAGGAGGCTCCGGGGAGACCTTATAGCAGCCTTCCAGTACCTTAAAGGGGCCTACAGGAAAGATGGGGAGAAACACTTCAGCAGGGCCTGTTGTGATAGGACAAGAGGTGATGGTTTTAAAATAGAAGGAGGCAAATTTAACTAGATAGAATGAAGACATTTTTTACACTGAGGGTGGTGAAAACTGGAACAGGTTGCCCAGAGAGGTGGTGGATGCCCCATCCCTGGAAACGTTCAAGGTTGGACGAGGCTCAGAACAACCTGATCTCGTTGGAGATGTCCCTAGTCCCTGCACGGGGGTTGGACTAGATGACCTTTAAAGGTCTCTTCCAACCCTAACCATTCTATGATTCTATGATAATAATGACAAAATATAGGGATACTGAAATATACAAAATGAATGCTGCACAATTTCTCACCACCCAATGACTGATACAGCCTGTCCTGAGCAGTGATCACAGAAATGGAACCAAGCAACAAGCAAGGAAGCAAGAGAGAGAGTGAGTGTTGCTCCCTGGCCAACCCCCACTTCTATACTGAGCATGATGTTTATGGCATGGAATATTCTCTGTGGACAGTTTTGGTCAGCTGTACTGGCTGTATCTCTCCCAGTTTCCTGCACGTGCACATCAGTGAAATCTCGGAAGCTGGAAAGTGTCCTGGGTCTCTTTAGCAACAACTAATATCATCAGTGTATTATCAACATTCTTTACATATGAAATCCCATACTAAATCCAAACCAGAGCAGCTACTGAGAAGAAAGTTAACTCCATCCCAGCTGAAACCAAGAAAGTAATCCTGGTCAGCTCATTTGATTGCAACATGTACTGTTCACTGGTAGTGTGAAAATGCACTAAAACCCTTCCTTATTTAATACAGAAGACTACTAACAAAACAAAGCTCTGTAAGGCTAAATATAATTGCTTTATTTTAAGACTTTTTATTTTCGCAATATCAGATTTTTATTAAAAAATAAGGCACAATATTTTACTAAAACACCACCGATGTTCAAATCCCATGGTCTCTTTAAGCAGTAATATTGACATTTATGAGGAAAGATCACTTGCATTTTCTGTGTACAGAAAGATTTCCCAGCCAAGAGGTGCAGCCTAGTCTAGTTGGACGTGATAGCAGGAGTACATGAATGTGACTTCAAGATATATCGAAGTGAAGCAGTTGTGTTGAACTGAAATTTCAGGATAGCTTAAGGTAAATGTTAGTAAGAAGTAGGCTCTGATCAGAATGCAGTTTTTGACAGAAATAAATCTATTAATTATACATGCATACATTACAGAAATTTTACTCATTAATTGTGTTATTCCATCACTGTTCAATCCTACAGCAAGCTGGTAGCTTTGATTCTCAGATTTTTAACATCCATGTTTTGCTTTTCAGAAAAAATCAGTAAGTTCGGTACAATACAAGAGGCAGGTTGTCAGGCACAGCCTCTGGTCCATGGCATCCACTCTTTTATTTCCTTCCCGGAGCAGTGGAGGGCTTCCAGACTTCCTGTGGGTGGGAACTCTCCTTTACTCTCCACAGTTAGCCCAGAAACTTATTTTCCTCAGTATTTAATTACAGTGAACATCATGATAAATTGTTGCTGAGTGTATCTGTGAAACATGGTTACTTTCCATGCTGACAGTCATGCCACATGAAAAAAATACCTTGATTATTTTGTCTCTAAAGCCTGTCTTTGACAAATTGAATGTCTTTATTTGAATTCTTTTTGGCTGAATTAGTGATACTTATTGACAGTTTGCAATTTATTGATTTATTGACAGTTTGCAATTCTTTATTTTGAATGGGTCCAAGCCGCTCTCGTTTTTCAGAATTGTCATTGTCAAACGTTTACTCAGATGATTCAGTGCAATTTTAAGTGGGTTGAAATACCATGTTTTGCATCAAAACTCTTTTTAATGAAGTTTGGATAAGAACGTAATGTACTTGTTGCAGGCAGACTTTGTGAATTAGGTTTATTTCTTCCATTGCGATTTTCAGTAGCCAGAGGAGGGACTGTGTTCATGACTACTGCAGCTGTACTTAAAGAAGAAATAATTTCATGCTTTTTTCACTGGATCACATGTTATCAGAATGAGCCTTTATCGGTCCAGGCTGTTCTTTGCTGCGTGTCGCTTGGCATTTTTCAGCAATTGGAAACAGAACCATAGAATGGTTTAGGTTGGGAGGGACTTCGAATGATCATCGAGTCCAGGGCCCTGCCAAGGGCAGGGGCATCTTTCACTACATCAGGTTGCTCAAAGCCCCATCCAACCTGACCTTCAACGCTTCCAGGGTTGGAGTATCCACAGTTTCTCTAGGCAACATGTTCCAGTGTCTCACCACCCTCATTGTAAAAAAAATTCTTTTTTTATGTCCAACTTAAACCTACGCTCTTTCAGTTTAAAACCATTGCTCCACGTTCTGTCACTGCAGGCCTCGGTAAAGTCTTTATCCATCTTTGTTACGAGCAAACTCCCTTTAAGTATTGAGAGGCTGCAGTGAGGTCTCCGTGAAGCCTCCTCTTCTCCTGGCTGAACAACCCCAACTCTGTCAACCTTGCTTCATGTACATGTGCTGCTTTTTCTTAAAATGTCCTAGGTTGATAAGGAAATTATCTCTATGGTATACAAAAGCTAAATTGTATATTTTGGTGTATTTCATGCTCCAAGGGTAGAATAATATTTCATATTATTTCAGTGTATTTTAAGCTGATTTCTTAAAATATAGTCTGGCTTCCTTATAATGAAGTAATGCTATAGAAAAGTACATACAGTATCACTGCTACTGTTAATTAAATACAAAAATATGTAAAAAAACTCCATAAACATGCTTTAAACTGCTTCTGTTTTAAATTCTACTTAACAGGGACCCACCTGCTTGTTGTCCCCACTTGGCTGCTGTCTCTCTTACTTCTCAGTGCAAATCTGAATTTCTCTGTTTCTGCCTGCCAGCTGCTGGCACTCGCCACCCAGGGGACAACCTTGGAGCTAAAGTTCCTTTCAGGACAAATTCAGACTGCTGATGTGCACTGCTAAAGATCCTGTGCTCAGTTTTGGTCTGGTAGGCTGTGTACAAACCTTTCTCTGAATGCCAGCAGACTTTTGTAGAATGGTCTTGAAATAGCGGGTTTTTTTTCTGTTATAGCTTTTCCTCAGTTAACATGGGTTCTGCATGTGATGCTGATACAGGGGGACTTTATTTCTTTTCTATCCTGGTCCCTTGAATGGGAAATCTCAGTAACAGTTTTCTGCCTCGTCCACGGCTATTCTGTCTTTGTTAGGCTTTGTTGCGTATGTTCTCAGTTTTCTTGTGGTTACCTCTTCGTTTCATGGGCTGTTTACTCCTGAATCACCTAATCGTGGTGCACGCCACTCTTCATCTGAAGGCAAGTGTCCAGGCTTGTTCGCTGTGAAGCAGTGCTGGGTTTTAAGCCTTTTCTGGTCCGGGCTGGTTTTCTTACTATTCCTTGCTAATGAACTGGTAAACCTTAATGGAGATGAAAGAGACAAACTGTTTTCCAGTGGAGCCTGGACGCTGCTGCCTGTGACGTGGCCTCCCTGGGCTCTGCAGGGTGATAATTGACACCTCCCTCTGGGAGCGGCAGAATTGGGACAAAAGCAAATTCTGCATAGCCTGTTTGCTTTTTTTTTTGGGTTGTAAGAAGGGAAATTTTCAAACTTTGAGCTGTTGTTCATAGCTGTCAAAAAGTGTGAAGGAGGAAAAGAACTTTTCACAGTAGATTGAAATAAAAATTCCTTTGCTCGGAGGTTAGAGTCGCTTCCCTCACAGCGTCATGAAAGGGAGTAAAGCCTGGAGTCTGAGCATGCTACACAGCCCACAGTCAGCTGGTGATGCCAGGCTTTGCAAATAGAGTAACTACGGTTCACTTTCACCGTATCTTTATGCTTTTACACTGTAAGGGAATTTGGGCAGTGTTTCTCCTTCTTTGTAGTTGGATAATTACACAAATGCGAAGGACATTGGTGGTTTGAACTCAATGTGGAGGATGGATTAAGGGATCCTGTACCTGTGTAGTTATTTAAAGAAGTGACTGGTGTTTTTGCTTTTTCCAGTAAGTAGGAGAACTTTCTACCTAACTTTATTCATAAGGTGGCATCCTTGAATTTATTGTCTGTAGTTCTTATGTTTAGTGTCTTTGGTTTGGCTGAGTTCTTTAATAGGTGTTGGTGCATGATGCACGTGAGGGCAGCTGGCAGGACAAGTGATGTAGTAGACCTTCCTAAAGGGGAAGGAAGCAGGAGGTGCAGAAGATGCAGATGGTGCTGGTGGCTCTGAAGCAGAAGATAGGAGAGGGTAACTAATGACTATACTTATGTGTCCACACTCAGTAGTAAGTTCAAATTTCAAAGGCCCTGGGTAAATTTTTCTGACTGAGTATATGCATTTTCAAATCTGGTATAAAACTTCATCTCATACTACTGATGTGTTGTTTTCTCTCAAATCTTATTATGACCTCTTTTGGAATAATTAAGGGAATAGTCATGTAGTAGCCTCGGGAGGTGTCAGGATAAAGCTTTTCAGCAGTTGTTTAAAGATGGACGTGATGTCCTTTAAGATAAAATATTGAGGTTATTAGAGATGTACAACATCTTTTATTTAAAGTCTGAAACTCTGTTAACGACACCTGTGTTTTTCCTCTTGTCTTTGGTGCAATTAATAATGTAAAACTACTTTAGTCCCAGTGTTCAGTGTTGAGAAACTCTTGAGACCATGTAACATATTTTTCATAGCTTTGTGCTTGTATAACTCATTTAAGATTTATTCAAGGTAATTTAAATTGTGTCTTGGATTATTAATTCCAATGAAGAAGCTGGGATGTGCTGAAAAGACTAGTTGGTTGAAAGGAGCTCTTCAGTAAATATTTATGTATTTTTGTATGCAATGCATATTAATTTTTTTCTTTATTTTCGTGTCTTACATTTTTCCAGCTGTTAAACGTTTAATGAAAGAGGCTGCAGAACTGAAGGATCCTACAGATCATTATCATGCTCAGCCTTTGGAGGTTTGTTTCTCTATATGTTTGCAAGAGCTTGTAATTAGGCTGTGTGATTAATATATACTCTTAAATTCTCTGTATGCACATGTATTTTAAATGCACATATCTAGATACTAGCAGACCTTTGAATTTATTTTTTTTTCCTATAATGGAAATCATTAGCAGAATTCCACTTTAATGGTATTGTAGTCCCAGATTGCTACTGCAAGTACAGAATATTGGTTTTACATTGCACTTGAGTAATTCTATCATATGGGTATATTATGTTTATTCCTCTTCCTCCTTCCTGAGACTACATGAATGCATTATGTTTTAAGTTAAGCCCTTTACACAGAAACCTGACATCTGGCTCAGTTGCTGAGTTGCTCAACAAAACAGTTAAGCCTAGGTGATCTATGAGGATTCACTGTTTTGAATACAAAAAATCGTGTGAAAGATGTCAATGACTGCAATTCTGGATACACTGTGAGAGAGAGTGCTTAGATCCCACTTAAATAGTAGTTTCTTGAAGTCTTCTCAACGAACAGTCAAGTTTTTGGGCTGAGAGGACAGGAAAGTTTTGGTACTTAAACAGAAAGCCCTTCTAATGTCGCTGGAATAATAAAAAAGGCAGTGTTCTGTGGTATTCAGTTGGGGAGTTTGATTTAGCTGTTCACAAAATGCATAGCACACTTAACATCCTTACAGAGGATAGCATATTCCAAGGTGCTATAGTATATACCTTATTATAAACTAATTTTTATCTGTGCCTTGTTTCCCCTTCCTGTGGTGAAATATAAGGTTTAATTCATGCTATTACTTTTAGCTTATATGAAGGTCTTATTTCTGGGTTAGAACAGTGACTTGCTGGGAGGAGGACAGTGGCAGATGAAAGCAAATGCTGGAAATGTTGTGACAGTTAACCTCGTATCCTTGAAAAAATTGTTATTAGGTGGGCAGCCACAGCCCTGTGGTACCAGTGTTCAGCATTAGTTGAGAGATCTCTTTCACTGGCAGCAAGCCTCATTTGGACTCCTGTCCTAATAGTAGGAGTTGCTCTGCTTGTAAATATTCAGGAAGTTGTAAGCATCACAAGATCTGATACACGAAGCCAAACCCCAAAGAAATAATGCTTAAAGAGAAGTGATTTATATGTTCAATGAAAATAATGTTCCAAATTTCAACGAGTACCTGTTGTGCAGTAAGGCACAATAGCTGTTTGAAAATCATTTATGGAAAAGCAAAAGAGGATGGAGATTCTCTGGAGTGTGAGTCAAGTCCCTTGTGTTGACTTTGGCGTGGAAGTGGCTTTGGGGAAGCCGCCATTAATGTTCTTTCTTAGGGTGGGTCTCCTCTTGGTTCTCCAGAAATTATTATTCACTGGGACAAAGACCTAGTGACTCAGTTCTCCATCTGTCTAGTAATAAAAGTATTGTAATTGATACAACTAGAATGAAGAGCTTGAATAATTAATTTGAGGGTTTCAACAAAACCATTGTGTAAGAAAATTACCAGAAAGCTACAGTATTTTATACTTTTAACCAGAATCTTAGTACTATGTTGGTTGTCTTGCTCTCCATTTGATTTTGACTTCTTAAAACTTAATGCTGAGCACTGTTTCTTTAGCCTGTACTTGTTCAAGAAAATGGTGTTTAGTTGTCTACTTCTTTGACACACTCTTTTTTTTTTCTTTTTTTTTTTCCTTCTCCCTGTGGTGGGGGCATTTTAGGATAATCTTTTTGAATGGCACTTTACTGTAAGAGGCCCTCCAGATTCAGATTTCGATGGAGGGATTTATCACGGGCGAATAGTACTACCACCTGAATATCCTATGAAACCACCCAGCATTATTTTGCTGACGGTAAGCATGTTTACTGGTTTTTCCTTTTTAGGTGATCAATTTAACCATAGGTGTCTGAGAGAGATTCTTGGCATTGAAGGTAGTGTTATTTTTGTAAGAAAGCTGGCATAGTACAGTTAATGCTGCTGCCAATTTGAGATCAAAAGTCTTCCGAGGTGATTTTGGTATTCTGTAATTACATGCACCTAATAAATGGCAGTTTTCTCCATGAGTAATCGTAGGGCTGATGTGATAGTCTAACCTTCTGTTCTCTCCATGGGCCCTCTTGGTCTCTGTTGCAGACATTGGTCCCATGTCGGAAGGCAGACCTGTGGTTGGAGGCAAAGGCCCCCACTTGTGCATAGTTTTGTAGAGCTATAGCTTTTCGCACTCTGCATGGGATGTGTGGGTTACAGGACCAACAGGCAAGCCACCATGTCACACTGGGACATGTGAGGTATCAGTTAAGGATTTATTCCTGAATGAATACAGGCAGATGGCAGACTTCTTTGTTCACAGAGCTGAATGCCAATTTTGTGAGGTTGGTAGTAGTATGATTATCAAGTTTGTTTGTGTATAGATTTGTTCGATGATGATTTTTACAACTTGTACCAAAAACCAAGAGTTAACTTCCAACATGCTTTTTTATGTCCTCCTCCTTCCTTCAAAGGCCAACGGCAGGTTTGAAGTGGGGAAGAAAATTTGTTTAAGCATCTCAGGGCATCATCCTGAAACATGGCAGCCTTCGTGGAGCAGTAAGTAACAATTATTTGGAAAATGTTACCCCCATCAAGCAACTAGATCTTTAGACTGAAAAACAATCTCACAGAGAATGTTTGTAGTGGAAAAGGAGACAGATTTTGAGGGAGTAAAGATATGGGAGAATTTGATAAATGTAAAGTCATGGAAGAGCAACATGGGAGGATTTGGGAATGGTATTAAATAAATGCAAGGTGAAAGGGTTGAGAAACTGAGGGGTGATGGTAAGCTCTTATTTGAATGCACAAGCATTAAGAATTCTCAGACTACTTAGAATATTCTTTGTTTTTTGAAGTTTATCACAGAAATTGAGAGTTGGCACAATTAATTCAAGGCAGTGTTTCTGTGTTTATGTAATTTTAGTTTTGCTGAGTACAGTACATCAATTATTTCTTTGGATATCAGTTGCACTTTTAAAATATGTTGGTAAGTTCTTAGGACTTTTGTAGATTCTCTTTTTTTTTTTTTTTTTTTTTTTTTTTTTTTAAAGAGTAGAAAATACTGTCTTCTAGGCAGGAGGTGTAAATATCCTACCTCTATTTTGTGGTACTTGTCTTCATGTGGTATTTATTTACTAGCAAAGTGTCTTGAATTCTTAAATTTCATTACTATGTAAAAAAAAAAAAAAAGGCTAGATATTATCAAGAGAGATGTTTTACATAACAGTTCTTTTTTGAGCTGTTAATAGTATTTAAGTAAGCTCCTTCCCTAGCATGATAACATAAAAGAAACAAATTCTGCAGTACGTTGCATAAAAGAAAACCTCTGAGTTTGTGTGCACTTAATTGCAGAATTTGTATCTAATAACGCAGCTCGCACAAAAGGAGGAATGCCTTATGAATCCTCCTCTTCTTTTCCCCTCTGTTTATATGTTAATTCTGCCTTACCTTTTTTTTCTTCAGAACCCATTTTTAAAGTCTAATCTTTATATTGATGCAGCATTTTTGTGACAGCTTATCTTTTCTTCTCTGTGTTGGCTGATGGAAGAATAAGGCCTCACCTTTCATCTATAATGTGAAGTTTAAAAAATTAAGAAAGGTTTGCTGTGTATCCAAAAAACCCAGTGCCGCTTGTATGATACTCAGACTACTCCTTTGGACAAAATGAAGTTTTGCAGCCACAACTACAACTTTTCTATACTGAGTGTGCAGTGATACAAAATAACAGTTGTTTCTGCAACCTTTTTCTATCTCTGTTTTCTCATTTTAGTAAGAACAGCTTTACTAGCCATTATTGGATTTATGCCAACCAAAGGTGAAGGAGCAATAGGATCTCTAGATTATACACCAGAAGAAAGAAGAGCTCTTGCAAAGAAGTAAGCACTAAGTTTGTTACTGTACATAGTAGATATGTACTCTCTTTTAGGGTAAGGCATTGAGTAGAAAGTAAGTCATTTCAGTCTGTTCTCTTGCATTTATTCCAGACATTAAAAAGTCCTATGCCTTGTGTATATATATATATATATATATATATATATGTATTTTCCTGAACATTGTGCAAACTCAGAACTTACAGTCAAAATAATTTGAGAGGGCTGTTTTTCCTTCTAGCATTGTGTGGTCAATTAGAGGTTTGTCTGAAATTCAGGCTTAGAGATGTAATTGACATTGTGATACAGTGATAATTGCAGCATGGAGGGAAAATGAGTGTGGTAGAATTGATAAAAAGTGTAAATGGGGGACAAAACCAAAACAATGGTGCATAATTTCCCTTAAGTAAATATTTATGAAACAATGACAAAAAATTCTGAAGCAACTGCTTCTGAATGAATTTGGGAAATTAACTTAAAATTAGATTTGTGGCTATGATGAAATGATTAGCTTAGTGCACAAGGGGAAAGCAGTGGATGTTGTTGATTTTGACTTTAGCAAGGCTTTTGGTGCTGCCTTCCCTACCATCCTCATAGAGAAACTCATGAAGTACAGCCTAGGTAAGTGGGGACAGTAAGGTGGATTAAGAACTGGCTGAGCTGCCTGGTTTAAAGGATTGTGGTAAGCAGCACAAAGTGCAGCTGTAGGCTGGTCACTAATGGTGTGCTCCAGGTGTCAATGCTGGGGCCAGTGCTATTCAGTGTCATTAATGACCTGGATGATGGGGCAGAATGCACCCTCAGCAAGTTTGCAGACGATACAAAACTGGGAGGAGTGATTGATACACTAGAAGGTTGTACTGCCATCCAGAGGAACCTCAACCAGCTGGAGGAATCTCATTGAGTTCAACAAGAGAAAAGCAAAGTCCTGCCCCTGGGGAGGAATAATGCCAGCTGACCAGCTGGAAAGGACCCTGGAAGGGGAGGATCTGGGTGTCCTAGTGGACACCAAGCTGATCATGAACTGACAGTGTGCCCTTGCAACAAAGAAGGGTAGTGGTATCCCTGGCTGCATTAGGAAGAGTATTGCCAGCATGTCGAGGGAAGTGATTCTTCCTCTGTACTCAGCACTGGTGAGACATCTGGAGTGGTGGGTGTAGGCTGGGGCTGTGTCCAGGTCAGGGTGCAAGAGAGATGCAGACTTACTGCAGCGAATCCAGTGCAGTGCCACCAATGTGATCCAGGGGCTGGAAGGTATTTCATACAAGGAGAGGATAAGAGAGCTGGGGGAGAAGAGAAGGCTCAGGGATCTTATCTGTGTGTACAAATATCTGAAAGGAAGGTGTAAAGAAGGCAGAGCTAGGCTCTTCTCAGTGGTATCCAGTGAGGACGGGAGGCAATGGGCACAAACTGAAACTCACAAAACTCAATCTGAATGCAAGAAAGCACTTTTTTTTTACTGAGAAGGTAATAAAAGCAGTAGCACAGGTTGCTCAGAGAGGTGATGGAGTCTCTATCCTTGGAGGTGTTAATAATGTGATTTTAAACACAGCTGAGCAATGTGCTCTGCTTGACCCTCCTTTGAGCAAAGAGACTGGACTAAATGATCTCCAGAGGTCCCTCCCAACCTCAACAATTCTGTGATTATGCTTAAATTAAATCTTATACCTGTGGGGTTTTTTGGTCTTTCTTCTTTCCCCATCTGGGGAGGAGAAAATACTTGAAAGACCATATCCCTATCTCATAAGCAAAGTTGCCATATTCCAAATTGTAACTAGTACCTTATTTTCCAGGCAGATGTGAGCTTATTCTGCCTGTACGCTGAGCCACTTGGAAGCTGCAGCTTTCCTGTCAGCATGGCACTGAGTCAAAGCTAACAAATCCCGCTGAGAGGGAGGGTTTAGTGGATTGGTCTTGATGCTGTATTATCAAGGCTGTGTGGTTTCTCGTTGGCTTGGAGAGCTCCTGCAGTGTGCCCTGTAGACAAATTATGTGTGCAAGGGAGGAAAGGTCGTGCTCTCGCAGAAGCTGAAACTCCTGGATTTGAGGTGCAAGCTCCTAGCTCCAATTTAATATTTGTAATAATGGTTAGATCTTTATAAATTACAATTGTAATTTACTACAGATATAAAGTCAGTTTTAAAATAGTAACAAATTGTTAATAAAGTATAGATAATAGCAATATGTAAGTCAGTTAAATTTTCCTGAATGACATGAGAGAATATGTATTTGTAGTACAGATAATTCTCAATGTATTTTTTCAAGACAGTGTGGTTTGGAGTGGGGGGAAGTACTTTTAAGCTACTGGTCTTGACATTACTTATCTTTCTGTGGGTTGTTTTGCAAATAGTTTGTTTAAGCAAGCACACAAGAACATTATGAGAACGTGCTATTCTGAGCTATGTCATTTGTGGCCAGGTCACAAGACTTTTGTTGTGAAATGTGTGGCACATCTATGAAGACAACCCTCTTACCACTAACATCCGGAAGAGCATCAAGCCAGGCAGACAAGGAAGCAAAAGAACTTGCCAGACAAATTAGCTTCAAGGTGACGTCACTGTTTAAACTTTTATCTCTGTTGTATAGAATTAAAAAAAAAATATTGAGGAAAAACTTGTAAATTGCAGAAACATTCATTATTTCATAAACCTTCATCAATCACTGTGTGGAAAGTTGCTTTTTTTAGGACAATCTCCAAGAGAAAAATAGGAGTGGATCTCTTGCAATTTGCCAGTTAATAAATTGTGCCTCTCAAGCACTGACTGATTAGTTTTAATTTCAGTGGTGTACACTATGGTAAGAGCTACCTAACAATGTTGCTTTTACTTCCATATTTTCAGTAACTAATAACTTGATTAAATTTTCCAGAATTAGTCTTATTGTAAAAGTGTTAGGAACGTTTGGGCAAAGCTAACCTAAGTTTCTTTTTCTTTGTGATTTTTTTTTTCTTCTTCCTTTTGGCTTATGGAAGGAATAAAACATATTCCTACTGAAAAATGCTTGCAAATTCTTTTGAACTACTCTGCAGCTGAAGATACTGAAAGTTGAACTCTGGTATGGAAGTCGCTGTGACCCAAAAATTTGTGTTCTCTAGCTTGTGTTTCAGTGAAAGTAAGATTTGTTTGGCCAAATATGTGCCTTAGAAAACTGCATGTCTTGCATGCACAGTGTTGTTTTTCACTGGGTTTTCCACTAAACTCTTAAATGAGCCACTAAGGAAGGCCGCTCTGCATGAGGGCAGGGAACTACAGTGACATATATTATGACAATGTGGCATTGGTGCAGAATACATCCTCACTAAGGTCAGAGGTGCTAATACACCCCCTTTTATCACCAATGTTCTGATAACACTGTTTTAAAGACTTTTTTTTTTCCTGTGTACCATGAGAGTAGAGATTGCCTCCTGTTGTTTGTTACTGCCCATTTTGCAGGACCTGCATATTCCTGTGGGATCTCACATCTAGACATGTTGACATGGTTCCTCTGTGTGTAGTAACACTTATGATAAAAACATCTCAAAATATTTTACAAAGATGAGAAGATACAGGGACAAAGTTTTAAAGTTGAGCTACTCAGAGAAGCAATGGACTGCCTGCCTCTTGCTTTTTTACAATATATAAGGGTTAAATATCAGATTTTTTTTTTTTTTAAGAAAGAACTCTTAATTTACATTTTCACTTTTAAAATGAAAGCCTTAGGGACATCAATCTTTAAATAATGTTGATGTGTTTTATGTATCCACATACTTAACTCCACCTCCTAAGAACAAGCGCTCAGCAGAGGGAAAATGAATAAAAGCCTCAGGTTTCTTTTACAATCCATTGTGGGTTTTTTACAAGATAAATAAGTTCTGTCCTCTAGTTGCACCTTCCCTCCCTTTCTCAAATCAAATTTTAGAGATTGGAGCTTTTTTTAAACTTCCTGCTTCTCTGCTTTGCTTTACTTTGTTATTGTTTTTTTGATTGATGTTAGGCTGAGGCATTCAACTGATGTGTTTGTAGTAGACTAATAGTATGAATGACTGTCTGGGACTACAAAAGTTTTTAATCATTTTGATATGTTCCATGTCAATTTGTGGGGTAAGATTTAACATCAGATTGCTGATCGAGTGTATAATTTGACAGACCCTCTCTACTAGCAAATATACAAGCACTCTCTGCGTTATCTTGATCCTTAAAGAAGAGATTTCCTAACTTTTTCTAGATGATCCTGGGATTATGAGAAATTATTTCATACCAGCCTTAAGCAAAATGCTAACTTAAAAAAAAAAACAAACCCATGTGTGGTATTGAGAAAGGAATATGAAATTCAGGAATAAAAATAAGTCCTCATTACTGCTTTTGTGAGCCTCCAACTTTGTTCCTGGCTGTTTTAATAGATAATTACATTTTTTTAAATCAGCTTTACACTGACATGCAAACCTTTTTGTGCATTTTAGGTGCTAAAGAAAAGACAGATGACTAATAGCCTATGCATTACTGTAAAACAATATGGTTTATCTACATGTTGCCATCACAAGACATATTTTGCAGTAAAATTAATTCTCCAGTCAGTCTCATTATGATGTTTAAATATGTTGAACTTCTTTCCTTTATGTTTGTACTCTCTCCATCTTTTATGGGAGCAGAGGTCAGGGCTGCAGAAAAGGGAGAAGAAGTGACAAAAAAGATATTTCCACTTTGAGAACTTTATTTTTTTTGAATGTTAGTCTTACTCCAGTCTAGCATACTAGACTTGGTACTTTCATAAATTAAAATAAATCAAATGCATACTTTGTAGTGTATGTGCTTTATAAAGATTAACAGGAAAGAAGAAATGAGGTCTTACCGAAAAAAGCAGAAATATGGAAAGCAGCGGTCACAGATTCCAGGGAAGGAGCTTACAACCGGATATGGGAAAGGAAGATTCACCTTATGGGTTGTCAAATGCTGGAGCAGCCTACCAAGAAAGGCTGTGGAGTCTCCAGTATTGGAGGTGCTCAAAACCTGACTGAACATGACTACTTTGAGGAGGGAGTTGGACACCTAATTTATTCATAATCCTGCATTGCTGGTCCATGTTTGAGTCATAACTTGTCCTCTCTAATGTTAGAGTTCATAATAGTCAAGTGCAAAAGGAAAGCAGTGTTGTCAGATTATAAATGTTTTTAAATCTTAAATTCATCTTCAAGTTGTTTCAGTGACGTATTTTTTGGATTCTCTTGAGATAATATAAATCAAGAAAGAGAGTACTTAATTTTCTCACACAAAGTAGTGTTATGAAAGAATATTATTTTCTTGTGATCTTATCAGCTTGCTATTACTGTAACTGATTGATTTCTAATACACTACTTGTATTTCTTACTACTACCACTACTTATATCTGCATTTGAAGACAGATATTAGGTTTGGAATTGTCATCTCTATACTAAATTGAGAGCTGGATACATGATTTGGGAGGTGACTTGCTTGCTGATAAAAATTGATCTGGTCATGACTTTTTGTTTTTTTTTTAAATTGTTATTTTTTGATATGTATAAATTTGAAAGTGTTTCAGTTCAGGACTGTGATGCTATGTCCTTTTCCATTCCCAAGGGATCATTGCAGGCATTTATGCTGCTTTAACAAGAGGTTTGTTCTTGATCTTCCATATGTCACTACTGATCTCTTGTCTCAAATTTCCAAAAGCATGAAACCTAAATTCTGGGAATTGATGCTTATTAGGCATTTTATAAATGCATACAAAAGCAGTATTATAAAGCTTGTATTTTTAGTTTTGCTCTGCTTCTGCTGAAATTTAAATACTGGAAACTGAGATAGGTGTGCCTGACACACTGTAGTGCCACGCGTATATGCCCGCTCTGGCTGTGGGGCAACTTCAGTACTAGAACCAGTATAGCCACATGGAATTAGCACTTACCAGAGGCTAGGTAGCCCTGCTGAGAAACAGGCTATATTGGTTCACTTGTAACAACAGCAGTCAGCATTCACTTAAGGACATGAGAAGCAGAAGTTTTAAAAAATGGTGTTATTTCTGGCATAATGTTGTCCTGGATCTTCTAAATAATTTTATTTTTTACTTGATACATCTGTGCGCTTTTTGAATGTTATACTTGTTGTTAGTGTGCAAACAAACCTAAAATTATTTTTTAAACTGATGCTTGCACATCTGTAGTCTTATTTCTAAAGAATTAGAATTTCTTAAACCTACTGGTGTGTAATTGAAATGCAGGTGGTGTATTTGATTATTACATTTCAGTGAGTCTCTTATTCTGCATACATTGAAATGCATATCCCAAAATAAGCCAAGTCTTCTTGGAGCAGTTGTGATCTTGTCTCTGATGCGTACGTTTGTACTCCTTGCAGGCAGAAGTCAATTCATCCACGAAGTCTGATGCTGGACCCTCAAACACATCAAGATTGAACCACTCTGCTGCTTCACGTGAGCCCCAGCAGGATAGTGCTGCATTCCAGGATCCAAATGCAACGGTATGGTCCATCTTTGAGCTTTATCAGCACAAGTACATGCCTAGTCTGAACATGAAATTGATACCTTTACGCTGATTGGAGACTTCATTAAGATTATGTAGTTAATACATTTCTTGTAGAACTTCTGCATACTTCTGTATAAAATCTGTGTGTAAACTTCAGCAAATAGTGTGCTGAATCACTTTCAGAAATAGCGATCTCTTTGCTGTCACTTCCTTCTCTTAAAAAAAAGAAATCATTTAAGTACTACAATTTACCATCTGCATAATATATCACAGGTTTTTGCAACAGAATTCTTAACCAGAAACAAAAAATACTTCAGTGATAATTTGTAGCTTTTAAATATTAATTAAGGGTATCTTCCTGGTTTTTTATAACCTCTTAAGTAAATCTGACTAAAATATTCTTACCATTTGAAGTATGACACTTAAGTTTTAATACTGCTAGGTGTAGGGCTTACATAATGATTTTGGAAGTGACTGAGGCCTGGTGGTGGTCCAAGGCAGCTGCTGTTACGACTGTGGCAAATGCAATCTAAATTCACTGATAAATTGCAGGCAAATCCCAGCTAAGCTGTGTCTGTTAGAGAGGATGGGGCTGCAGATTGTTTGAAAGAACTAAACCACGTCAGATAACGTCAGACCATCTGTTGCGTGTTTGCAACATATTTTCAAGCTATGTAGAAATATAAACATGCTAATAGCATACTTCTTTCCCACAGTAAGGATTTTTCCAGATTGTTCAGGATTTAATAAACCACTTTATTTTATTCTTCTTATTACAAATCCTGGCTAATATAGTAGAACTAGCCAAAATATCAAGGCATTGCTAGCATTTTGTTGAGGAAAAAGAGACTGATTTAAAAAAAAAAATAAATCTTATTTCTAGGAAACTTATTTTAAATCAATTATGCTGAATTAATAAGTAATGATTAACTTAATTTTCAGCAGAAAGGTCTCATGTGAAATGAGACCTTTAAACATATAAATGCATGTAAAAATATTTATATGTGATAAACCGTAAATGATGAAAAGTGGATTCATGTTTTAAGGGATCAGACTGTCACACTCATGATTGTTAGTTTGAGTTTGAAGCAATACCTGTGTTTCTGAGCTGCCACATTTTGAGTGTTAAAATTTTTCTGGAGCCATTGGAGAGTGAAAACTTAGAGCCACACAGTGAAAGAAAGAAATGTGTAACAGGAAAGACTATTTTAAAGAATTTGACCTTGCTATTTTTGTGTTCTTATTCATGCGAAAGTTAATAGAAATCTTCTCAAAGTAGGGAGCCAGAGGCCTTGATCTGCTGATAGGCATGAAAGAGTATCCGTGCAAACCTCAGACCCTTTCTACTCAGCTGGCGTTCTTGCATGTGTGAAATCAATTTGTTGGGTTAGTTCTTGTTGTGTAAAGACCTAATTCTACCTTATTAAGTTGTAAGTGTTAGGTGTGGGCAACATCAAAACTGTTTTTTTTTCTCTTTTTGGATAAAATGTTTGCCACTTACTCCACGAATGTGTGTTTAATTAAAAGCTATTATAGAAGATTTTCTGTTGTGAACTTGAAATGTATGCCTTTTGAGGAGGAAAAGGGCAGAGTTAGACCCAATGCAATACAGTCCTTCCATTAGCTTGTGTAATTCCTTCTGGTAGAGTAGATTTAATGTGCCTAACTCTGAAGTCATAGGACCTTACGTCCTGAAACAGCAGTACAGAGGAAAAACAGCAGTAATCTTTCTGGAAGAATGGAGTGTTACCTTTCTTCTACTCTTGGAACAGTTGTAACTGGTCTTCATTAAAAACATGATGGTAAACTGATGCTAAGGAAAGGGTCTACCTTAGGTGAAGAGGAGGGAATCTGTAGGCTATGCTTCACTATGGGAAAACCAGTACAGACTGCTTCATGGGTGAGTTTGTTCTTTCCAGCAACAATTGTCTATTCCATGATTTTTATCTTTAATCTGATTGAAAGGACAGAGATTTTTTGCAATGAATTAATGACAGGACAATTGTGAGTACAGTGATACCCTTCCTGGGGTAGGTTTAACTGAATTCTTATGTGAAGAGCACACTGAAATGGGTCTTTGATGTGGCACTGCTTTGAGTCCGTTCCCCACATTCCACATGGGGCCTTATTCCATGAGAGAGAATTTTTAATTCCATCAGAGGAAAAGATATTCTAAATTAACTTTCCCTTCTGTCAACTTTCACTTAGAAAAATGAATATAGCCTTTTTTTTTCCTTACTTGCATTTTGTTACACAATAAAACTTTTTTGTTAATTCTAGTGTATATACATTTTACTAAACTAGCCTTATTTATCAAACTCAAATGTCCTTGGAGCAAAGTTTTCTACCAGTCCTAACGGTTTCATAAGCTTCAGAAATAATATGACACATAAAGTGCATATTCAATGTAAGGGTGAGATGCTAAAGGTGGCTAAAATGTAGCTCCTATTAAATATTTTGATTTATTTTCAGTCTATTAAGCCCTCATCCCCGACATTTCCAGTATGGTTTGGCAGAAAATGACTTAAAATTGGATGGAAATTGTCATGTGAGATGTTGCGTTAGTCTAAAAATCTTGTCATTTTTGCTTAAGGAGAATTTAAAAACTTGGCATAAGTTAAGACAAGAAGATTGTGATTTTTTTTTTTTTTTTATTTATAATACAGGCCATCTGCCATTTTTGGGATTCTTAATTATTAAGTCTTCAAACAAAAGAAAATACTTATCTAGATTTATATATTAAGATACACTAGCACCTGGTCCCAAATTTATATTTGGTAATGATCATTCCTTGCTTACCTAACTTGCTTCTCCATGTCTGCTAATACTTGGTCATTGATTTTGTTGGGAATCTCAAGCTCAGCTTTGGGTGAAGAACTCAGTCTTCTGCTGGCCTGATGCATCAGTGTAATTTCCTCCAAAAATAATTTAAAGCCTTGCAATTGTCAATGAGGTTTCTCTTGAATTACAGCTCCATTCATGTCAGTCTATGGCACATTGTCTCATTAAGAAAAGGGTCTTTGTTTTATTTTTAAACTAAAAATTTTCTGTGTTGGGAAGAAATGCAGGTGTGTGACAGCTAGCGCTGCTTTAGTTACTAAGTATGAAGGATCAGGAGTATTTCTAGACTTTTTTTCCTCCCTTTTTTAAAAGCTACTTTAAGAAGAATAACATTTTGCCTGCTGAATTTGCAGTTCTTGCTTCCTGAATTTACTTCTCGCTATTTCCCCTTCTGAAAGACGGGACTGTAGATGAATCTAGGAACTTCAGTTTCAAAGGCTCAGCTTCCCTAAGTCTTTATTTTCCTTGGCATGAGGAGCTTTCAAGGGGTCCAGTATGAAGCAGAATGACTTTCTTCTGCAGTGTAGTGGAAACCATGGCAAGCTGCTCATGGTGTTCTTGGCTGTCTCTGCTGATAAAATATGTCTTCTAAAAACACTTTTCTTTGAAGCTGCCCAAGCTGCTTGCTTTCTTAGGCAGGAAACCTGTGTGAACAGGCAAGTTGTTAAATGTGACAAGTAATTAGCTCAGTACTTCCTTGCTGATAATGAGGAGGAGGTAGGAAAAGAAGGTTTATTCCCTGGGCTAATCAAATCACTGACTACGTGAAAATTTGGAGATTCTTCTCCCACATGCAGAATATGTGGTCAAAGAGTCACAGGACCAAGTGCTACTTACTGTCGTGTGGATCATCAGACCTTATACACACTTGAGGACATTCCCTGTCTGGCCATGTGGAAAGGGTGTCTTTTGTGGATATAGTAGCTGGTCAAGACAGTGCTTAGGGTTATGGGTATTGTGTCTGTTAATAGGCTTTTGCTTGGAAGCAAACGTCCGGAATTCGAGTTACTGTAATGATAATCAATCTTCTAGAAGATGGGAGAGGAAGAGAAGGCTAACTCTGGAAAATAGCTGCAGGTTGCTTTAAGTGGGAATACCTGCAAACTGTTCCAAGAAGTGAAATGAAGACTTTTTTTTTTTTAAAAAAAAACCAACTTTTTTTGGCAGAGCTGCTTTTTTAAAAACACTTTAAAATCGAACTTTTTCAAAATTTTTATTTACAATAGCTGTGCTGTGTCACTATTTTTAATACTAAAATGTTGGAAGCTTGAGCCTTTTAGTATTGCAAGCAGGATTAGGCTGGTAAAATATCAGAACACATAGTTTCAATCTTACAAACTGAAAAATTATTTTCTTTAGAATAACACTGTCTTGAGCTGAACATCAGTTGCCAATGTTTCTTTTGTTGCTATATATAATGGTAGACTGACGTTTGACCAGTAGAGGGCAATAGGCATGTGTGTGCGTAGGTAAAATACTCAGTAATTTGTGCTGGCATCACTTAGGTGTTTTGTGTTCGGGGTTTTTGTTTTGCTTTTTTCCAGTGGTGGTGATCAGAGCAGACTTTTGGACCCCACTTTCTGGAAGATTAGTCAAGATTTCTTGAACTGCAAAGAGTTACGCAAATCCTAGAAAAAGATTTTTGAAATATCTTAATTTGCAATGAATCTAGAATTCAAATAGTGTTTGACAGACTTTCTTCAGACTTTTCCTTTCTTGTCCTTAGGACTGCTAATTTGCAGCTTGAAATAGACTTCTCAAGATAACGTATGGCAAAAATGGTGGATATAACAATCTCATCACTGCTAGTGACATGTATTATCAGGCTTTCAAGTATGTATTATCAGGAGTGTATTTTAGTCCTGATGATTTTATTCCATGCTAATCTTACTGTCTTGCTTCACAACTCTTTATGTTTCCTTTTTAGTCTGAAACTCAGAATAGCAGTGCAGCTGCCAGCCAAGAGCGTACTCCGCCTGTGTCCACTAACACGTCTATGAGTCCTCGGCAGCGGCGTGCCCAGCAACAGAGTCAGAGACGGGCTCCGTCTTCAACTGACTTCAATCGGGTACAGCAACCAAGAGTCAACATGAACCACACTGGATCAACTGTTCTGATTGTCCTTCTGACTTTTGCATTGGCAGCTCTTATATTTCGTAGAATATATTTGGCTAATGAGTATATATTTGAGTTATAAGGTTGTTTCTGTTGTAACGGCGGTGACTTGAATGCTTCATTGAACATTCTGTGTTGGGTATGACATGAGAACTGTTTACAAAGATACTTTTTGTATTTACGCTTAAGTCCTTATGAATGTTAATGTACCTACAGTTACATTACTTGTAAGAAAAGCAAAGTTGGACATTTAACTACCAGAAGTGTTAATTGAGTGCCCATTAGAAACTTGGGAGAAACAGCGCAGTGAAATAGTAACGTTAAGGCGTATGGGAGGGGAGTCAATTTGAGTAATTTATCAACTAGAAAAATACAATTTTTAAAAAGTGGTTGAATCACTTTTTTAGGGAACATAAATGGAATTAATCAACCCATCTAAGTTAGCATAGGATTTGACATTGGAGAAGGAAACACTACTATGTGTTTGTGTCCAGTGAACTCTTAATTTAGAGGGGATACAGTTTTGTAACCACTTTTATTTACCATGACACATTTCTAGAGGGGGAACGCATACAAGTTGGTTGTGATGCTGCTTTGTATGTGTGAAAGGGGGAAAGGAGTAGAAGAGGAAAGAGGGGCCAGACAACTACTTGCATTATTTTGATTTTCTTTTTTTTTGGAAGAAAGATTGGATAATCTTTTGCAAGATTTGAATATCCTCTTCTAATACTCTCAGTTGTATATCTTGGGTTTTTTTTAAATTTGAAGATTATATAAAACATGTCTATTCTTGCAATAGTTATAAATATGTAATATAATTATTTACCCAGAGCTATTGTCTTTTAATTATACCAGAAGTATACATAATGTGTTAAACTGAATGTTTAATATGTGATTTTATTTACTAAAGAAAATTTAAACCTTACTGTACTTAAACTCACATATATATGAACATGCTTAAGAGAAATATTTATTAAAACCTTAGTAGTAATAAAGAGTTCAAGCCAGTCTTCAGTTACGTTTCACCTATCAAATGGCCTTTTGTTTGTTTTTTGTTTCTTTTTTTTTTTTAAACCTAAAATCAATATTGGAGTCAGAGGCTTTCTGCATTATTAGTTTATTTTTAAAAAATTAAACAATTGGTAATATTAATGAATGCTGTGAAATCACATATACAAGCAACAGACGTAAAATTGTTAGGTTGATATCTTGTTTGCAGGTACAGTGGAAGAAAGATAAAAACATCGTTTTCTTAACACATTCAGACAAAAGTATGTAGTTTGTTCAACCAGTTCAGCGGTTACTTGCATTCTGCTGCAGAAGAATTTGACGTCAGTTAATTATTAATCGATGTGTTTTTACCTAATTTGTATATTTATTTTTGTTAAAAATTTTAAAAATCACACAAAACTCTACAAGAAAACTCACACCAAAACCTCAAAAAACCTCTGCAGATCCTGTAGCCTCTAAAATACAAGTACTGTGTTTCCTAGTTGGTATGTTGCTTCAATACCTGTTCTATTCAAGTATTGTAAACCTGGGCTCACAGAAAAGAATTCTGAAAGAAGTCTGGCCCAAAAGACAGATTTGCTGCTTTTTGACCCGCTTGCTCCTCTGGAAACTTTACTCTGAATGTGTGTTTCTTTTCCTAGAGACTCACTGT
Organism: Tetrax tetrax; assembly: GCA_009806455.1. NCBI lineage: Eukaryota > Metazoa > Chordata > Aves > Otidiformes > Otididae > Tetrax > Tetrax tetrax. The sequence continues at coordinate 58,396 of WHYT01014092.1, forward strand.
TGTGCCAAGCAAACTTTTGCTCTCGTACCTGCGCTACCTCTGCAAAGAGGTAGTCAAGATGGCCCTTTGAATGGACTATGAGAAAATAAGTTTGAATGGTTTCTGAAAACAAACTTTTCCTTGAGATTGAAGACATAGCTGCTTTGTACCTTTTTGTTTTTATTTAAAACTTTTAAAAATAAAAGTTAAAATGCCTGATTGTGCAGACCTACGTGAAAAAAATAAATATTAATTGTGACTTACGTAAAGAGTCTATTGCATGTTTAGATACTTTGAGAGTTTTAGTTTTTTAATTTTCCTTTAAAAGTTTTAATTTTCCTTTAAAAGTTAACAGTAAATAAAATAATAATTTTCAGAGGAAATAGCTCATCTTTTATCTTCAACAGCATAAAGAGAAGGACTAAACTGGAAAATAAAATCTCAGCCACTATAAAACCATCAAAATATGTAAATTTTACAGGGATATACATGTCTGAAACATGGCAGAGACGGTTTCCAGTGGTAAAAGATGCCATGTGAAGGAACAGAAAATCTGGAAAGCCTAATGAAAAGAGACAGTCTGGTTTTACACAGTCTGGCAGAAGGATAGCACTGTCCTGAGATTAGGGGATTGAGCAAAAAGCCGGCGTGCAGAATTGCGGGTTTTTATATAATGGCTTTAGTAAATATCCTCTAGGACCCAGTGGAAATGCTTGGTGAGGCAAACTTCATGCGTAATGGCCAATCATTAAGCGGTGATGAGGGAAAAGCTTTGAGTGAGAAGCCCTTGAAAGCCTGTCGAAAACATCACGGCGGCAGAGCAGCGTCCCTGCCACCGATCGCCGATGAACGCACGACACCGGAATTAGAGTTGATTCAATGTTTAAACCCGGGGGCACTTGTACTACAGGAGGTTACTGGAGTGCAGCGTGCCCGGCTCCGATTTCCAGCAAGATGCCTTATTTTGCAAAACTCCTTTTATTAATCTTTTGCTTAGTTCTTCTTGTGGAAAGCAGAAAGCACAGGAGGAGGAGGTGGACAAGCCAGCTGGAGGTGCAGAGGGCAAGGTAAGGGTTGTTGAAACACATTTCTTTTCCTCGAGTGTTGTAAATACATTATTACATAGACATAAAAATCTGCCCTGTGGGTGTCTCTGTCTCTACTGTATGTGCAAACAGCTTTATAGATCATGTTTTTATAATAGTCCGTGATTCTGTGTTCAGTTTTAGCTGTAAATGGATACATTTAATGATAATTAACTCTTAACAAGGCAGGTTCTGCAGAGCCTTGACCACTTCAGCATGCATTGTGGTAAAAATATCCTTAGCCCTAAATGTGAATTACTGACAGAATTCAGAGAAGTTGCAGTTAACAGAGCTGCTCAGATCTGCGTGCTGTTCTAGCAGTGTTTCGGGAGCAGGTAATTTACCTTGCTTGCTGGAATGTCTGTGGTACATGTTCATGCGAAATTTCATGTTATTTTCTAACAATTTGAGGCGAGGGTCTTGGTTAGCATGTGTGGTATTAATTAATAACATACACATCCCTGGAAGTTACCCAGGGATTATAAAATTTAAAATGTATTTTGAAGAAATACATGGAAACTTTACCAAAATACGTATTCTAAAGTCAAGCAAAGGCACAAGAAAGAGTTAAAGGTCTTAGTAAACTTTATTAGATTTACTGTTGCTGAGATTTGACTGGAGGTTTACGTTAGAAAAGATAATCTTCCAAACCTGTCAGACAGTCCAAAGTATGTTATCCTTTTCTGGAGTTATGTCATCCAGTGGCAACTATATCTTACAAGATTGTTCATTGTTGGAAGGGCTCAAAAATAAAATCGGGTTAATCCATCTTATTAAATGGCTTCGCTATGGCTGTAAACCTTCATCTTTTCATTTATTATGTTGGGTTTTTTGGTTTAACCGTTGACGCTTTTATTTTATAGGCAGTGGTGTTCCTTGAATGTTTTACAAAAAAATGTAATATAATTGAAAGCAAATAATACCTAATATGTGAGCAGATGTATACTACTTACTGAAAAATACAGTAGCATGTGTTTTTAGTGACAAGAATGTTATAAAGCTGAAACAGCTAGGGCCTGAGCCTGAAATCCTAAAGCCAACTGAAGTTTTGCCACTGATTTCCACAGCATCTCCATTATTGAATGAGATCTTCCATTTAACTCTGAAAATTGTTCCACGTCTATTTCTGGGAAATATGGGGGACTCAACAGTAGCATTTTTTTGCAAACGATTCATGTGTAGTAGAGATCATCTACTTTGAAGTAACAGAATAGTATAAAGCATTCTTTTAAATGTGACTTTATCCAAAGGTGGTGCCATTCTCTGGGTTAGTAAGTTCTTTTAGTATTTGTACTACATTTAAACATTCCAAAAATAATTTACAGTTTCTACAGTGCTGTTGTTTTTGTGACGTGATAGAGTAGAAGTCTCAAAGCACTACTAAAATTATCTATGTAGGTGAATTTAATGTAAAAATAACTGATACTATTTGATTTCCTGAGTTTAATGAACAGATTTCCAACCAGGTAGAAGCTGAGGAACTATATGTCTTATATACATATATATATTTGCATTTCCTATAAAACAATGTACTTATTTAAAAGTATATAAAATCAAGTTTTCAGAACTAGCAAATGTGAATGACATTTTAAATGCTGAAAATTCTGCCATATTGCAAAAAAAAAAAAAAATAGTGTATGGAGCAGTGACATTGATATTTTAGATATCCAGTTATGCAGAAAAAATACAGGTGTCTCTAAACCAGCAATGAATAATGGACTGTTCTAGTAAAAGCAAATTAAAACCAGTACCTATAGAATCACAGAATGGTTTGGGTTGGAAGGGACCTCTAAAGGCCATCTAGTCCAACCCCTCTGGAAGGAGCAGGGACATCTCCAACCACATCAGGTTGCTCAGAGCCCCTTCCAACCTGGCCTTGAATGTTTTCAGGGATGGGGCATCTACCATCTCTTTGGGCAACCTGTTCCAGTGTTCCACCACCACCATTGTAAAAAAAAATTTCCTAATGTCTAATCTGAATCTCCTTCCTTCTATTTTAAAACCATTACCCCTTGTCCTATGGCTACAGGCCCTGCTAAAGAGTTTCTCCCCTATCCTGGCTTTCTAATAATAAGAGATACGAAGAGAAGCATGCTTTTTAATAACTGGCTCACATTTTCTGCTTCATATTTCTCTTGCTGAATTACCATAAGAAATACTGTGAATTTTACAGTAAGCGTATTAGCAAAAAAAAATTTATTCCTGTGTTTGGGAATCTGTATTTGGTAAGTTTGATATTTGTGTCCTTTAAGGTGATAGATCAACCTGATCTAAAGATCTTTACATTGATTTCAAGAAGCTAACCTGGGTTGTGCAAGTACAGAACATTTTTGGTTCTGTAGCTCCCTACTTGAATGTTGTACAAAGGTTCTTATCCATGGAGCTCTGAGGGCTTGGGGTAACCGGTCCTGCAGGCGCTGAGAGAGGTGTCTGCCATGTCTAGACAGGGGATTTGTTGAGCCTGTGCCTTCGTGGGAAAGAAATATAGTAAAGCCAAGTTCGGGCCGTGAAGTTGGGAACCCAAGAAATGCCGGGTTGCATCCTTAATTACTCTGCTTATTTTATGTTAATACTGAACTGTACTGCGTTGGTGAGTGGCCCCTCACTCAGCATGCTGAATGGATAATGCTTAATTAGAAACTGCTGTGTTCCATTTTCTCTTACTCCTGCGCGCCCCACCTCACTGATAATGCAACTCATCCCCAACACAGAGGTGTGACTTAAAGAAGCAACTGCCTCTGTGCGGCATTGCCATGACCACTGTCTGGGGCAGGTTCATGTTATGCTCTGGAGAGCACAGGCTTTGCGTAGGAAATCGGTGTGTGCTCATAGAGTAACAGCTCCTGGCTTTGTACTTTGGTGGTTTTTTACGTTTTCCAGGGATACCGTCCCTGTCTCTCACCTTCCAAAACTGGGTGAAGGGATTCGTGACATCTATTTATATGAAGTTGAGAGCTTTTTTTGCTGATGTAGAAGCTGACAAATGGTACATGAAAACAGGGGCTCATAACTAAGAGAACATTTGTTGGTTAAAAAAATTGGCATTTCATTCTGTTTTAGAGAAATCACATGATAAATGGACTACGAAGTAAAACCTGTCAGTTACCTGAGTGCCTGCTGGGCAGAAAACACTGGCCCCAGCCTTACCTACACACTGGGGAATAAGTTTCCAGAGAGGAGGTAAGGGCTTTGATGCTGGAGGAGATGGTGTAATTTTGGAAAGGTGCAGGTGTGTGTGTCAAATAAGCCGTGTTGCTAGCCGGGATTTTCCAGGGAGCTGCATACTGCTGCCAGGCCACATCAGGCTCGCAACGCGTAGTACTGACTGTGTGCTTGCAGCTTCCTCGGAGCATCAGCCTTGCTGTACATGCCAAGCAAGTGCTGTTGGCATGCCCCACACTGGATTGAAATCAGTTTGGGGTACTCTTCCGTAGCTCTGTGGTGGCTGCATCTCAGGAATTGCAAAAAAAAATGCCAGCCATCCTCCTAGGCTATCCAGCCGGACACAGCTTCCACACAGAAAAAGAGAAACTCTGAAAAATAGTGCTTTTGATAATATTTATTGCTCTATAAAAATTGCTGATAATGCTTCTGGTAATGTTTATTGCTATGCATAAATTGTCCTAGAAGAAAGGGCTCAGGAGACGTTTGCCATGTTGATGCCGTTGTGCTGTTGAATGCCGTGTTTCCAGTGGCCTCTGCCTGTCCGGCTGTCTGCCTGTCTGCCTATTCCTTTCTCCTACCCGTTGTGCGAAGCCTCATTCTTCAACCAGCAGAAGCACTGTGCTTTTGAAATAGAAGTGGCTTTGAGCTTCTGTTAGCTAAAGGCTTCCCACCAAGGCTTTTGGAAGTGGTCAGTGATTTGGAGTATCTCATTAGAGATGTGATTTTCAGGATATGCTACATGCCAGCCTTGGGTTGGGACCCAGAAGCAGGAGACAACCATCAGGGCATGGCAGCACAAAGCTCAGCATGCCAATTGTTTTTTCCAAACAGTCGTCCACAGGGGCAAGCAGTCTGCTGATACCCACTGAAACGGCTGCTGCTGGCGGGCGTGCTCCCTCCGCTCGTGTAGGGCTGCATTTTTTCCCCAACTTTCAACCAGGTGCTTCTAGCCTGTGGTACCTCCCAGCCCCTGCTGATCCCTTCTGCTCTATGGCGGTTTCTCAGAAAATTCCATATTTCTAAGTGGCTCAGTGGTTAAAATGTTGATAACCATTTTTTTATAGATGTGTTGCTTGCCTGGAGTTCAAGTCTGGGACATTGCACAGCCTCGAGCTGTCTTCTGAGGTTTTTTCACCAACAGGACCAGATAGCAATGTGAAAAAAAAGCAAGGAGACACATGCGCAAACAAGAATGGTGACAGCACATCTGAGAAGCAAACCTCATGCCTTATCTTGGCGGTGTGGTTCACATTTGCAGTTAGGACTTCTCTGCTGCTGCTAACGTTGCCTCCCTGACTGTGCTGCAGATGTGCAGTGTCCGTGCAGGCCAGGAGATGTTCAGAGCGTCAACGCCGCTTCCTCACCGGCCTGTGGGCATTTGACGCTGTCTCTCTGACAGTTGGGCCTCCTCCTGCCCGTTCAGCAGAAGAGTGGCTTCCAGCTCCCTCGCCTTGGCCCATTATCCCCCACACTTCCATCATTTGGCTCTTTGCAGTGACCGCTGCCCAAGCAGCCTGTTTACACTGGAAAGCTGACTGTTATCGCAGTGCTGTACCTCCACCGTTGAACGTGCTGGTTTGCTTTTGCTTCTGCCGACACGGGTGTGAATGGCACGGTTTTTACAGTGAGGAGGGCCTGGAACTGGTTTTCGTTTTCACCACCCAAAGAGAATGTCTTAAGTGGCAGGGGACATGGGGACAGCCACGCAGGTAGGATAGTTCTGCCTTGAAACAGTGGAAAGGAAAGGTTGAGCTTTTTAGCCTTGCAAGAGAGTGTCTCTTCATAAAACATCTTTGTGAATTTTCCCCTCTGCTTATGTTGCTGTTGTTGGCTTGGAGGTGCAGAACTGTCCCAGCCCCTGGCCGCTGTGCCATGCTCAGGCCGGAGAATCCATTTCGTGTCAGACTCATCACTTAGCCATCACTTCACAACTTACAGCACTAGGACTGTTTCCAATTTTATGAGTTCTTTGTCTTACTCTGAGAAGGTCTGAATGTCTGCATAGATACTTGCTGCTTTTTTGAGTCCTGAGCTGTTATCTGTGATTTCTCGTGTCATCAAAATTTAATTTTCCTTGATGTATTTGGCAATATTAAAAGGTTCTATTTTATGTGATTGAGAACAATTCTGACTAAAAGTGGCTGGAAAGAAAAATAAAATAAAAAAAAAAAAGGGCAATAACAGAGAAGTCTTTACGGAAACTTACTGTCATACCTGTCCCCTTCTCTCTTCTGTAAGCAGGAACAAGTCCTCACAAAAGAGCTTTGTCAAGCTCATCCCACATGAGTGAAGTGTAAACAGCAATAAAATTATATATGACAAACACAGAAAAAAAAGAGAAAGGGAGGTGCATGGCTTTAAAAGAACAGTAGTGAATTGCAGGAAGTGCATAAAGCTAAAAGAAACCCTGAAAAATCTAGAACCAGAAGTGCTAAAGACCATAAGCGCATCAGGGAGGATCACTGAGGTACTGGTTGTCGGTAAATGGGCAGGAGGGTTCAGTGCATCCTTCAGCTCTGCAAAGGCACTGGTGCCTGCATTCACCTCTGCTGCAGATAATGAGATATCTCCCATATCAGTGGTATTTCCTATATAAACAGTGGCATGGGATACCCACCAGAGAGGGTCAGAAGATACCGGCGTAGCTGATATCACGCACTGTTAAAAAGAATGGTTTTTTTTTCAGACAAACTTGGTCTTGCTTTTAGATGATAATTGACAAAAATAGTTATTATACATTTCAAAGGCTGTGTGGACTGGCTATCATTAAAAATAGCTCTATACAAAATCTTTTTTAATCAATTAAATTGATTAAAAATTAAATGAGAGACCTCTACATTTGTAAATTCTGAATTACCTGTCATGTATCTGAAGGATTGGGCGTGAGTGATTGAATTCTGGCTATTAAATGCAACCCCTGGCTCAGGAAGTTCCTAAAAACCATTTTTCTTCCTAAGGCAATGTCCAGTGTCCCCAGCCAGCCCTCTGAAGCCTCTGCAGCCACTGAATTGTTCTTAGCAACTCTCCTGTGTGCTAGTTGCTGGTCGATGATTTCTAAAGGAATTGATCGGAACCTGGCATTTCAGTGAGGCTGTGCCATCGACCGACAGGATGGCACTGTAATACTCTCAGGGTTTTCCATACTATTTCCTCACACAGCATGCAATACAAAGTTTTATTGGATTTTTAATTTGATTATTCCCCCCCTCTGTTCTTTGAGTGGAGAGATTTGGTTGAACATTCACTGGTACTTAGGCCTTTCCTTGATGGTTGAAGTCAAGCAAACGCAGGAAGATCATCCTCCTCCGCTGCCGGCTTTTCCGGAGCAGAGGCAATACTGCAGACTGCGAAGTGAAGCGCTTTGTCAGCAGCCCTCACCTTTGCAAAGAAACACAACGTCCCCCGGCGGCAAGCGGTTAAAAGCTGAACTTTTGCCTCCAATCTATTCTCATTAATGGCTGTGCTTGGGTTTGTCCCCTTGCTTTTAGGAAAACATTCGTGTTGGGAGCGCAGTTGCTCCAGCTGGCTCTTTGTTACAGCAGGCAGGGAGAGAGATGCTCTGCCATCCTGATTTAAACAGGAGCCCAAAGGGAGGTGAGGGGGATCCAAATTTTCCTATCTAGCATATGCCCTGGAGCACAAGAGCTTATATTCCTTCAAAATATCCATTTCATACAATTGTTTTTCATTCTGTTGCTCCCTTTTCACCTCCTTATTAAACGGGTTATCAATGCCCCTTAGGTTTTATTGTTTCTTTTCTGAACTGAATGCTCTGATGGGAAACTTTCCTTCTGATTTACGATTTGTGCTCCCTTTGCTCATAGGCATCGTGCTTTGTATTTTGATGACCCTGAAGCACATCCTTTTCCATAGCCACACGAGTGTGGTGATTCTTTTGTAAGCTCTGAATTTTTGACCAAGTTTTTAAGCCTAATCCACCCTCATTTTTGTATTTAGTACAGTGGTCCCTTTATTTTTCCTCTGAGGTTTTTTGTTCTTTACTCTCAGTAATATTTCTTCCACACAGGCAAATGAACTTGAACCCTTTTGTATAAAGTTCTTTCTGTTTATTAGTATTATTTTTAATAAGTTACTGACAGACAGCGAATTGCAGCTATATTTATAACTTTGTCAGATCTCATACCCAGAGCAAAGGGACTGAGGAACCTTAATGGTCCAAGTCCTCCTTCCTGCACCACTGGGGAATGGCCAGGGATGCTGATCTGGATTTTCTTCTGGATGTGCATGCAGTATCTGTCTGTCTGCTGTTTAGTTATCCCCTTACATGATTTTAGTGACCTTTTTGCACTTTTCTCAGGGACTTGTTGTCATCCTTGTTCTGCTGTTATCATATAATCTCTCAAGTAAAAAGTTAGGCTTTTTCCTCCCTCAATATTCAGAACAGTGAAGGATTGCAGATCTTGCTGATTTTTTAGATAAAACACCTCTTTTCCTGCTGCTGTGGAGGGAAATGGGTGGGTTTGTCATTGTTTAAAGTCAGAACATTGTTTAAAGTCCACACAAACTGCTGGTACTGATCTGATGTTTGTCGGGCAGATACTCTGAGAATAGCGTATGACATTGTGTGTTCACTGTTGAAAAGAACGTTCTCATGATCATGTTGCCTTGGTACCTGGCCAAATCTTGGCCAAGTAACGTGTGGGGCGGTCAGCTGCTTCTACTGTTGCTCACTCTGAGCCTTAACATTTGCTGCATCCCAGCTCCTCCATGAGATGCTGTCTTCTCAGCCTCATGCCTCCCCAGGAGCTGTGGTATCTGGGGTGGAGGGAGCACCGTGTCCATCTTGGAGCCAACTAAGATGGCAGGGCTGCCAGCGGTGGGGGCCAGGTCTGGTGGAGAGGCAGCGTTGGGGCTGCCGTGCTGGCCTACGCCGTGGTGCTGGCTGCAATCTCACTTCCCTCCCTGGGGCTGTGCTCACAATGCCGCTCCTGCGGCCCTGAAATTGGACTGGCAGAGGTCAGCCACAGAGTGCTGCTTGGGCTGCAGGGACATCACACCAACGCTATTGCTGTCTTTTGCAGTCACATCTATAAGAAGAATCATGATGTGACCAAAACCTGGAAAGGAAAGACGGATCAGCTTCTCAGAGTCGATGACCATGACTTCACCATGCGGCCGGCTTTTGGAGGTGAGAATAACATGGTTCTCCTAATTTCATGCTCATCTAATTAAAAATAATCTAATTATCTAATTAATCATCTAATTTTTTTTTTAAACAGTTCCTCTGGCCAGATGCCCTAGTGTGAAGGGAAAGGACTTGGGTGGTCTTAGGAGATATTTGAGGCAATTCAGAGAAGCATTATCCTCACCTCATAGTCTTCTGTACAGCTCCTACACTTCTTCCTGCTGCTGCAGTTGGCTCTTACTTTGGCAAGTGTTCCCCAGAGCATGGGATAGACCCTCCCAGTAAGTGTTTTGCTCTGTTGAGAAGATGAACAAGCTGCAGGTTTTCATGTCCATTTGCAGTTGTGAACTTTCCATGAGCTTTTCAGCTGATGTGATCGAATTGCAAAGAACTTGTTAGGCAGATCACATCCCACCCTTGCTAGGAGAAAATGGAGTATTTTTGTCCAGATAAACTCTTGTCTCAAGCACTCTAAAGCAACCAAAAGAGCAGGAGGGGAGGCTTCTGTCACCTTCACTTCTGTCTTCTGTCATACCCAGTTACAGGAATTTGCTCGCTTGAGCTTTCTAGACTCATTACTGCAGAGGTAAGAGAGCACCTGAATAAAAAACATGTTGGAATACCAGCATGGAAATCCCTCTTCTGATTAGATCAATAACCAAGCCCCACCAGAGCTAAGGACAGATATTTCTGCAGTTTTCGTTGAATGACTAATACTGCATCCTTTGTCAATCGGCCTTCTAGGATGAAGTGCAACATCTCCCTGTCCGGTGGGTCACAGGAGTATTTTGCATTTTGCACCTAGCCTGTAGAACAGAGCTTCTCTGACCTGCCCCTTCCTGGTGTGGCTGGAAAGATGCTTCTCACCCCACAGTGGAGATGTGCTGATCTGTCAGCACAGTGCCGTTGCCATGCTCACAATTTATATGTCTCCAAACTCCAGAGTCCAAAATGTGTCATCACCAGTGGTTTTTTTTTTTTTCCCCAGCCGTAATTTACTAACAAGTTACAGTCAGCCTGCCCGTTGGAGGTACCTCTTTTGATAATTAATGGTAAACTTGATCTGCAATTTCTAGAGTTGAAGAGTTTGCCTTAAATTGTCCCCTGGGTGGAACACAGGGGCTCATACCACTGGTTGGTACCAGCGCACCTGCCAAGCCCTAGTGTGCAGCTGGGGCTCAGGGCTGAGGTCTGGGAGCTGGCTCTGGAGGCACTGAACATACCTGCTCCTTTTTTAATCAGCTGTAAAAGTGATGCTGAATGAGCTGCCCTCGAGCACCTCACCTGATCCTCTTGGGTCAGTAACATGGTGTTGCATTGAGCCTGTGTCATTATGGTGCAGATGGGAAAGACAACTCAACTCTGGGAAACATAAATAACATCCTAAGGGAATTGTGAGTGACATTAGACTACAAAGAAACTCAGCACTGTAAATATGATGGTTCCCAAGCTGGTGAAATAATGCGCAGCTGTTAACCTTCAACATTTTTGGTGGACCTGTCTACAACGTCACCATTGAACTTTGAGCTAAAAAGGGAGTGGGGTCTGTAGCTGCTTTATGGTGGCCACAGTGACTCTTGCTGGTCTGCAGAGGACAGTCAGCAAGCTGTCAGCCCAACACAGCTGTGACCACTGGACAGGCCAGGCTGGGATAATGCAAGGTGAAATGGAAGAAAAACATTAGAGAAAGGTGAAGGGTTTTTCAAGAAAAAGTATCTTTGTAAAGAGCAAGTGAGCAAGCAAATGTTGTGTAAGTTGTGTTATTAACAGCCCAATAAGCATGGTTGTCTTGCCTGCTCCCAGCCCATTAGGGACAGCCTGTTGGGTACGATGGTAATGACAAACATTTTTTTGCTTTGCTGATGTTCAAAGTAGCCTCCATAAGCTACAGTAGACTGCATTTGTTTTGACCCTTAGGGAGTTATCTCCATGTCAGTGACCTTGTTCTAGCTAGCAGATGTTCAGGTATTATTTACAAATATTAATATTCAAAGATTATGTAAATGTTTGTTTTGCTGCCTTCCTTAAACATCCATTTTAAGCATTTCATCTATGACATCTCGTATTTTACAGGGAGCCTGTGAATAAGCAGCTTTAGCTGATACTTAAAATAGCTGTATCTTCTTTGCTGAGGAACAGCCTAATGCTGTACTTTTATTATATTTCTTCATAGCCTAATAGCCTAGTGTCAGCTGTACTGCCTTTCCACGCAGTACTTTTTTTTTTAGTATGGATGAATGGTGGGGTGAATGGAGCATCAGTAGTTCACGCAGGGTTTGTATCAAGGGCTAGGATAAAACTTGTTTCTGCCTTGATGGGATGCGGAGAAGTGAAGCCCTCTTCAGTTATGTGGCAGCTGATGAGCGTATCCTGGTCGTGATTGCCTGGAAGGTGCCCACACCTAAGAGGTCACAGACATATATATACCTACATTAAAAAAAAAAAAGTATATATACACACACATACATACAGAAAAACTGAAGACTGTTTTGCAGCTGGCAGACACGGGATCCCTCATGAACATTCCGAGCCTCTCTGCGTGTGCGCAATATATCCAGCAGCAAAGCAGTCTCAGACCTGCTTGTTTCCCACATAGGTATTTTTATCTCAGGGCTTACATCTGCTTCACTCCTTCAAAGACAGATGAGGGGACAGGGAGACTGTCTGAGAGAAAAACAATGAGCCTTTGAAATCACTGCCAAAGAAAAAAAATAAAGAGATGTCGCAAAGCTTTAGTCTCAGAGCTGGAGTGGAGAACTGACTCCAGGCATTTTCACGGTAGCATGCTATTCCCTATCTTCCAAAGCCTGCTGCAGTGTTAAAAAATAAAAACCATGGTTTTGGCCAGTGCCTGTTTCTGACGGGGAACTGCTTGACCCTTTGCAGGCAGTTTTCAAGCTGCAAGCAGTTTTCATGCTGCTCCTCAGTGGGTGGTTTTAGGTGCCAAGACATGCTGGGGTGCAAGAGGCTTTAACATTGGGCACCTTCTGGACAAGTCAATCCTGAACTGGACTGGTGGAAATCTCTTGGGTTCCCTGGAGCGATTAGCTCCAAACCAGATGTCATGTGCAACTTGGGGCAAAGTTTGGTATTCAAACTGGAGTTTCTGTAAGGTGAAACAAGCCACCAAATCTTCTCAGTGTCAGAAGCCACCCAGAATTGAGATTTATTAAGTCTGTGGTTCAGGTTGGTCTGTTCTCCTTGTACAAACACTGAATGCAGGTGCAAAGTGGGTCTTCTGTGAAGGTCTTCCATACAGAATCTTTTTTGTATGCAGCACGCGTAATGGGTTTCACCAAAGAGTAGGTCACAAAACTCAGCAACTTACTGTAGGAGAAAGAGAAAGGAGGGAGCACTCTTGCCACTAATTCTCAGGACACTGGGTTGTGAACTTGGCAAAGGAATAAAGACATATAAAGGCACAAACACCTTGACAAGCTGGTCCCTGAGTATGTTTTTAATATCCGCGTTTGATTTGAGGCGAGAACACTGACATGCAGGAATTTACAGAAATAAGATGTTGCTGATGCAATTTTGGAAGATGGTACCTTTACCGTGAGAGGGTGCAAGGGTGCTCTGTCATGTCACATGTAAACCCTATGGAGAAATTGTTGGGCTAACGCATACTGCCCCATACAAGAGAGGATGCAGAAGCGCTCCCATCAGCCTTGAGTTGTGCTTCAAGTCACTTAAATCCCCTCTCACCAGGCAAATATAAATATCTCCTTCAAAAGGAAAATCTCTTATTTTCCATTTCCAGTTTTTATCCTGTCAAATTTACTAATGACTGTGTGAGCATCTTGAGCTTGCTTGGAAGCTGCCGCTGTCCAGAGCCCAGGGTTTGCTTTCTGGTTATATCAGTCCTGCTGAATTAGGATTTGTGTTCCACGAGATATTGCTGTGGACAGTGATGGAGATAATTGATGTCGACATGTTTGCTGTTTCTGGAAGAAATGTTTCCACTGAATGTTACATAAGTTCTCTCTAGACCTTGATCTATAAATACTTTAGCTTGTGTTTAATTTGAATAATTCCATGACTTTGGCTGACACTTTTCAGAGGCCCTAAAGTATCAGCTGAAAAGCTTTGCTGGACTGCAGTCTTTGAGCGAAGCAGCGCTGCTTCTTCCTCCTCTTTGCCAAATCCACAGCTTCTACAGTGGCTTCATTCAGCTTCCTATCCAGCACTGAACATCCTAGAGAGGAGCCTGAGCTTTGAGATTTCTCCAGAGTTACAGTGTTCAGGTCTTTCCCTACTTGTAATTCTCCAAGCTGATCCTTCTGTATTTCCTCTCTCTGAAAAAAAAAAAAATAGTATTGATAAAATACTGTTTATGACAAGGAAAAGCTGGTTGATGAGGGCTTTTTTTTACATTTATATGTAAAATAATATAATCTAAGTTACTTAGATTACTTGTCCCTTGTCTACATGCTCAGTGTGTCAGATACCATCTCATCTGTTCTTTTGCCTTCCCATTCACACCTTCCTCATCCTCTGCTCCCTCTCAATAAAAAGATTTTTTTTTTCTGTTTCCTCATCCCTAGTGGCATTTGATGAGGAATTTGGCAAAGCGTCTGGGGTTCTGGTGGTTGAACAGTTCAGTTTCTAGAGGGATAGGACTAAAAGTCAAGCAGATCCTGACTGACTCTAAGGATTGTTGAGACCAAAGATCTCTTGACATCTTTCTGTGACTGATCAACAGCCGTACAATTCCATGGTGTGTGCTGTAGCCAAGGTGACCTTTACAGAAACCCAGGGTTTGTTTCTGTGGTTTAAGGAGGGCATTTCTTTACAGGGCTTCTGTTTTACTTCAGACTCCACATGCATTTACAATGTTGTTCCCATCAAGTAGCACTGCAAAACTGCGTCTTAGTAGAAGTTTTGAAGAGTGATGGGCCAGGTGAATAAAAAATTATCATTATCAGTTACGCTTGTTGTCTAAACCAGAACCTGGTGATGGTTGGATTCCTATCACTAGCTCCCAGGCGGCAACACTTGGGCTGGCTCCACTGGCTCCTCACCCACTCTTCTTGGCTCAGCCCAACCTCTTGTCCAAGCCTCCTGCAAAGGGTCTTGGTGTTTCAACGTCCTCTCGTCCCTGTTCGTGTGCTTTCTCATTGCCTCAGCCTCAGGTGCTGAATGAGGAGCAGGGAGAAGGGAAAAGCAGTGGTTGCTCCTGCTGGACTGTAGTAGGATTATACCCAAGAAAGGCCGGGTAAATATTCCCACAGATAAGTAACTTCTACACTCTCATCTTCATGCTGTTTGTATTAAGGACTTCACATTTGAGTCCAGAGTTCAAATGATTTTCCCCTCTATTACAGTCACTGTTTTATCATCCCTCAATTTTGTGATTAACTGCAGAAAAGAAAAAAAGTAAAAGCAGTTTCACTGATGTATGAGACATCCAACCCAACCTCAGGCTTCTCCTCTAAAGTGCTTTCCAGACCATCCAGCTTTATGCTGAACTCTTTATTTTGAGTTTAACAAAGTTTCAGCTCCAGGCTGAACCTCAGACTTTGTCCTTGCCATGAGGTAACTGCTGGCTATCTGGGAGCTAAACTGAGTGTTTGGTGCATAAATATGAAAAAATAAAAGAACATAGACATAATATTTTATCTTCAAGAGCAGATAGGAAGGAATGAAAGAGAGGGACAAATACCAACTTGGCAGTGTTCTTCTGTTTTTGATTCTGATTTTATGTGTTTGGGTTTTGTTGTGGGGTTTTTTTTTTTAATCTGTGATTAGTGTTCAGTCAAGCATGGAAATCACGGCAGTAAATAGCCTTTGGATGGGTGTCAGTTTCCTGAATCAAAGCCAAATTAAACATTCATACACAGAGCGTGCCTCTTGCAGTCTGGAATTTGCTGGGGGTGATGCCCAGCATGGTGTGCACTGGGGAGACCCAGTGGGAAATACCGCAACTGACTGCTGCCTTCCTCTTCTGGCACAACCTGATTACACTGGGAAGCCATCCTGGTGGAGACCGTGTCTCCTCTCTTAGCAGCATGCCTACCTTGACATGGCTGTCTGGGATGGCAGCACTGTGGGCACTACCGCAATGACAACAGCTGTGTGTGACAATGAATAGTATTAATTACAAATGCTTTCTAGAGCAAGAGCCAGAGGCAGGGCTGATGGCAGCCTTGTGCCTGCCCTGATATGAGCTATGTTGGACTGTGGAGCCTTTCTGAAGTGTCTTACTCTGACCATCTCTCTGGGGAAACCTTATAGTGGCCTTCCAGCACCTAAAGGGGGCCTACAGGAAAGACAGGCAGAAACTCTTCAGGAGGGCCTGTGGCAATAGGACAAGAGGTAGTGGGTTCAAAATAGAGGGAGGTAGATTTAGACTAGACATCAGGAAATTTTTTTTTACAATGAGGGTGGTAGAACACTGGAACAGGTTGCCCAGAGATGTGGTGGATGCCTCATCGCTGAAAACATTCAAGGCCAGGTTGGATGAGGCTCTGAGCAACCTGATCTGGTTGGAGATGTCCCTGCTCTTTGCAGGGGGGTTGGATTGGATGACCTTTAAAGGTCCCTTTCAACCCTAACCATTCTAATGATTCTAATACTGCAAAGCCATTGCCACAATATTTCCACATTACCTCTGGCCAAACCAGGAGATAACACATTTGTGGAATGACAGAAGAGCCATGTGCTAGTCATTGTCTGCAGAATGCTGAATTGCCTATTAGGAAGGACATAGCTGCCTGGGACATAAGCAATGTCTCCTCCCAGGGCAAGAAGCCAGTAAAAAGAAAGGACACATGGCAAGGGTGACAAGGAAGAGATATCTGTGATACGCCTGGAGTACTGCTTCCAGCTCTGGAGCCCCCAACAGAAGAAAGACATAGACCTGTTGGAGCAAGTCCAGAGGAGGGCCATGAAGATGATCAGAGGGCTGGAGCCCCTCTCCTGTGAGGTCAGGCTGAGAGAGTTGGGGCTGTTCAGCCTGGAGAAGAGAAGGCTGCGAGGAGATCTTATAGGGTCTTCCAGTACCTAAAGGGAGCTTAGAGGAAAGATAGGGAGGGACTTTTGACAGACCATATAGTAATAGGAAAAGGGGTAGAGGCTTTAAACTGAAGGAGGGTAGGTTTAAATTAGACATAAGGAAGAAATTCTTTACTGTCAGGGTGGTGAGGCACTGAAACAGGTTGCCCAGAGAAGTTGTAGATATCCCATCTCTGGAAGTGTTCAAGGCCAGGTTGGATGAGGCTTTGAGTGACCTGGTCTACTGAAGGTGTCCCTGCCCATATCAGAGGTGGTTGGAACTAGATGATCTTCAAGGTGCCTTTCAACTCAAACCATTCTATGATTCTATGATTTGGCCATGGATTTGCCTCTCTTTGATGAGTTATGATGGTCTGAGAAGGAATCCACTGGCTGATGAACAGTCACATTCTGTGGCCAGATCAGTAGGGACTGAGCACATTTCCTGGCCTGGCAGGCAGGTACTGGCTCATGAGGAGCTGAGCCAGTGCCACCCAAGGCAGAGGATTTGCTGACCTGTTATCCTCCTCTGTCCCTCTCTCTTCTGGCCTTGGCAGCTGACTCGGCCGCCTGGTAGGTCTTTCCCTGGGCTGATTCAAGTCAGTGATTTGAAAGAAAATAGTCCACTTGCTGCTGCTGCTGATGTTGGTTTTGGCTGGGTTAATTTTCTGTGGGTCAGTGAGCTGAATGCTCCTACAGAAGGTCCCACTGCAAGCTCAGCCTACTCCTCTATGCAACTTCGCCCTTTGCTGAAAGTCATTGTCTAATCTGGGGAGGGGGCTCAGGACTGGTCTTGCCTGCTGACTGAGCACACCTGGGTTGTGAAGCCCCGTGTACAAGAGGAAAAAAATCTTCAACCCCGCTGCTGGACACGGTTGTGACAGCATGTCTGTGTTTCATCAATGGGTGCAGACTGAGGCTTTGTGGCTTTTCCTGTTTTGGGGAATACCTGTGAGAAGGGGAAATGAATGCCACAGGGTGAGAATTTCCTTGGCCTCCAGTGATTCCTTATAGGATATAAGCAACTGAAAGGGAGCCAGGAAAGGGAGCAAGATGGGCTTGTGTCATTGGAGTGAAAAATCTTACCAAAGTCTCTGGGCTCCTGAGAAACATGCCAGTGCTGATTTACGGGAATTTCTCCCCAAGGAAATCTTCCTGGCAAACACCCTTCAACTTGGACAGACACCACCATTCATGAATAGGAGTGCATGAATGTTTGCTGACATTTTATTCTAAGCATGAAGTGCACAGCTGTGTGTCTGAATGTGACATGTAGGTGTTTGTAGGCATCTAGGAGTCATCTAAAAGTGCCAGGTTAGCCATGTTTCCACTTCGTTGCTGGGGGCAGCAGTCACTTAAATTGGCATTGATGGTGTGGAGGTACCTGGTCCTGCTCCACCGGGCTCGTTTCAGGGTGCCTGTACCCTGCTGACGTACAGCGCAAGTGCGGCAGGCTGGAGCTGTGTGTGTGGAAGGGGGACAGTGTCACCATCAGCATGCTCTGCTGTAATTCGGTGAGGCTGGCTTTTCAAAGCCCCAGCAAAATCTGTACCAGGGCCAATGGTAGTAATCAGCTTGTCTCACGGGCTTTGCGATTACCCTTTCCCTACTGAAGCCAGACTGGCATTTCTTTCCTCTCCAGCAGATGCAAATCTAAGACTACTCAAAAACACTGAAGATGCATGGGAGTCTGTGTGTGCCACTGCAGGTACAGGAGCAGGACAGATGGCAGTTTGCAAAAGTGATCTGCGTTTCCAAAACGACAGTTCTGCTGTCTTGTTAGGCTTATAGTGTATTCAGAGCTTGGATGTGCTCTTGAGGAAGATGCTATTGTAGCTAAATATGTGCATGCAGCAGGCCCTGCTGTGCATGGCACTGCACAAATATGGGTCTGGATCTACAAATGGATTGTGATGCCTCTTAAATGTTGTCCAACTGCTAATCAGGTTCAAAAGGTGAAATCTAAGTGCTAAAAATCTTTGTAAATCTTCACAGAGGCCACTATGGTCCTTGGATACTTGATTTCTGCTGAGCAAGTCCCAGGCAAGTCTGTAGAGCTGCTACTTCCTTCATCACGGTCTGTCTCACTGATGGTGCCTGGGCTGGAGATACCCTCTAGATATGCACAGGGGCATGAGCCCTGTGGGACCCTTTGCCACATGCTGAGAGCTCAAGGAATCAGTGGATCCACCTGGACTGTTCCTCAGCAGTTCCTGCTGACCTGCCTTGGTGGGTCATGCTTGGTGTACACGTGTACACGTGTACCTCCTCAGTGCACTGGAAAAGGGAAAAAACTGAGGACACACTCTAAGGAGAACTTGAGGAGTTCTTGGTCATTAATAACCAGCAATTTACAGTGAAGTTTTGATACAGGATTTCTAGTAACAGAGGAGTATGCATTTATTATGGGTTGTTTTCTGCTTATTTACTCTTTGTGAATTCTCTTGTTGTTAATTTTAAAACTACTGTGGAAAAATATTAAAATCATTGATGAGTCATATGAATGAAAATTGTGATAGACTCTTGAGAGTTTAATGTACCTTGCCTTGTTGATAAGAAATCAGTTCGTTGCTTGCAGTTTCTTCCTCTCAGTCCTCTGTTTTTGAGGCTAAATTTGTTCATAAAAGCCTAAAATATATTATTTTTAAAAACATATGCAAATGTTTCATCCAAGCTCTGGATTAGCTGGGCAGAGCGTCAACATTGCAGCACATGCCAAGGGGAAGATAATTCTGTGTTTCAAGGGGGACCTCACATGGTTATTCACTGACTCTTCCCCTGACCCCCTTGTGAAGAATCATGGGCAGAAAAGTATAACATAAGCTCAGAAATGTTTTGCATGCCACCTTACAGTGCTAATTAAATGCAAATTATATAAAAGAACAGTTATTTGCATCTCTAAATCTCATTCTCCTACAGGCCCTGCAATTCCTGTTGGGGTGGATGTGCAAGTTGAAAGCTTGGACAGTATTTCTGAGGTTGACATGGTATGTAATCCTCTTTTAAGCCTCGATTATTCCTAGTCATAAAAAGTCCCTTCCACTTGAAACCTGTGGGTTTTGAATTGTTGGTCAGATCAAAGTAATGGCAGCATGTGACAAATTCAAAGAGGCTGATATTCAGAAGTAAAGACATGCTAAAACTAGGTGATCAAAGGCTTATCTCTGTATCATCAGATAAAGATTAAAAGTATGAAGAAAAAAGGGACCTTAAATGGGAGAATAGTCCGTGTTATGAGGCATCTATCATGACCGAAAGCATAAACAGCCACATATGAAGGTTTGAAGGTATAAGGTGAAGTTCGCATAAGCTGCCCTTACTGCAAGAGTTTTCTTCTTTAGGGAGCCATTTGTGCTAAATGCACCATTCTGGGAGGCACATCAGAAAATTAAGTTGGCGATGTGTATGAGAAGGAGTTGCTCCTGCTTCTTCATCACTGGAGTAACCTCACCGAGGCGTGCAAGTGGGAACTGCCAGGAAGCCTGAACTGCCTCTGCCAAAGTGGAATGTGGTGTCAGGGAACAGTCTTTCCACCACTGATGATGCTCTTCAGGAAATTTGCAGCAAGTTCAGCTGTGATTTAGTATCTTTATTTTTTTATTACTTAAAAAAGAGGAAGACATACATGCAGTTGTTAAGTCTCAACAGGTTTCAAGGTGTTCCCAGCAAAAGGAGTCTTCACAAGAATTTTCCTGTTTGTTTGTTTGTTTGTGTTTAACTATAGGAAATGGAATAAAAACACTGGAAAGAGAAGTGGAAAGGGAAACATAGAGGAGGAGAGGAAGCTTCTTGATTCCTTCCTCCTTCTTCCTTTTCCTCCCTGTTTTTCAGCACCTTCTCTGGTCTAGGCAAAACATGAAGATTAAAGGAAGAGCTTTAGACTGATCAGTTTTTATTGTGGTGCAACTACACCTTCATTAAAAGAAAGGATCTTGCCTGCCTGGATATTGAAAGAGAGGGTTTGGGGAGAATGCATGCATTGGGAGAGAGCTGTCAGCGCAGGAAACGGCTGTCGCAAGGACACTTGGGGCTCTAATATATCAAGATAATGTCATAGCAGCAAAAAGCCCTAATTAGTGCAAGTAAATAACCTGCAATGCTTTCTGTCAGGAGCATCTGATTTCAACAAAGACCTTGCCCATCAGAAAGCTTTGAGGGCAGCTTTCTCTCCCTTTGCACGGGCAGCTCTGCAGCCCTGTTTTCCCAGCACAGGACAAGCACTTTCCACAGCAGTTGCCGATTTGTATTTGGGGTTTAAGAAGAGTCTCCCAGGTTACCCTGGTTTGTTTTTCCAGTGGTTTGTCCCAGTGTGGGGTGTTCACGGAGAGGAAAGCGGGCAGTAAGCTGCCTGCATGGCCAGGGGAGGCAGGCAGCAGGTTGCCTTCCTCATCTCGCGGTGGCAGGCCAGGCACAGCTGGAGGCAGGGCCTGTTTCAAACCACCCTGAAGGGTCAGTGGCCCTAGAAATCAGGTACCCTTGTCTGGGCAATCAGGCACCCTTGGCTGGGCAGTCCTTACCCATCATTGCTTGAGCAGGCACCCAGTGCCCCAGAGAAACACCAGGCTGAAGTGTCACCAGCTGCAACCTGCTGTACCTGTGATAGCGCGCGTCAATGGCAGCAGCTGGGGGCTGGTTAAAGCACCTGGTTTTAAAACTGGTGCCTGTCTGGTTGACGTGGATGGGCTGCTGCTGTGGGCACTGGCAGGGTGTCCTCGTTGAGGGCACCTGGAGTGCGGTATGAACACAAAATGTGCTGCCAAAAGTGAGACACTTGTCTATCCTCATTTGCTGTGCCTCCAGCAGGTACTGTCATTCTCTCAGTTTGTGGTAAAACTTGTTTCCTAAGGGATTTTCCTACTCATGAGTGGTGAAATAAACCCCTTTTCTTGGCTTGTAACTAGTGTGTGTGCTGGTCAGACAGGAACAAGCTGTCAGTGATTGCAAACTGCCTTGTTTCACTCATGCCATGAGAAAACGTCTGTAAGTTGGAATTTATACTTAGAACCTGTCATCAGCTACTGCTTTGGATTCATGTTTGCAGCACTTGGTGCTCTGTGTATTGGCCGTTGGAGGCCAGTTTGGACAGAGAAGTGGATTGAAGGAGAGAAAGCACAGATCTCCTACCCAGTGGGATGGGGAAAGGGGTGACCTGGAACATCACGTGGCCCTTCCTATGCTGACCCTGCAGGCATTCCTGTCCCTCCTCTGTGGTGGCTGTAAGTCGCCTGGTTGATTCCACATCAGTCCCTATCCCTCCCATGCTCTGATGATGGAGCTGCCCAGAGGCATTTTGCAGTTGCAGTCTCAGGCTGCCTGACCCTCCTCTCCTGGGGCTCCGTGTCCCTCCATCTCATGTCATGGCCAGGGCTGCCCAGGGTGAAGAGGCAGGGGCTGGTGACCCTGAACAGCCAGGCTCTTTTTCACCCCTTTTTTGACTTCCAGTGTAACTGGCACTGACTCTTAAAAAATCATCAGTTATGCCTCTTCCTCAGTTTCCTTTTTCCCAGCTCTGGTCAAGTTGATGAGCTTGATGTCCAGCCCCTGAGGCTGGCTTCTCCAGCCAGGTTGCAAACTAAGCTCTGCTGGTAGCAGCAGTCACTGAAAGTGTGTCTTTGGGACCGTGGCTGTAAGGGGAAGGTGGCTGGTGGCCAGTAGGGAACAGGAGCTAGCAGCATTCCTGGGGGCAGCAGGGATGGATGCTGGGACCAGTCTGCTAAGGTGGGGACCTGCAGGTGGTGGGCAGAAGTGTCCCTCTGGCAGATCCCTGCCATGGTCAGAGAGGGAGATGTCTGGCCAGCTCTGCTCCATGCCAAGGCAGCAAGGTGAGGGTTGGCACTAGAGACTTCTTCAATGAATTCATGAAAAACCTATTGGCAATGCGAGATGGTTGCCAGGCAGCCCTGTGAAACGGAGAGTCAGGTTAAGCCATGGCTTGTCATCAGGAAAGCAAAATGATGTGGTGGTGGTGGTGGTTTTAGAAAGCAGTTGCCGTGTGGTTAGGAAGCGACCCCAGCCTGTGCTGCTGCCTGCCTGGTTTGGCAGCTGCAACTCCCATAACCACTCACTTAATTGGGAATATAAAGAAAACAAGTGCAGTTGATCTCTCAGCATAGGAGAGTAGATTCAGCTCGGAAAGCAGCAGCTGCCAGCCTGGGATCAACAAACAGATGTTTTCCTTTGTGCAACTGAAGCTCCTGCCCCCTCAACAAGCTTAAAAGGGAGCTTTATTTATTCTCTTGTATGGTAGAAAAACAGTTCCCTCACTTGGTTGCTCTTTGCAATGATTTTGTCCTTTTGGGGATAAATTTCTTAGTGTTTAACCTGAATATTAAGCTATTTTTTAAAGTTTTTCCTCTTGAACATGCTATTGATACCATAATCCTTCAAGATAATTCTGCCAAGACTGAAGAATCATTTATGTGGGACATTGCTTCTCTTGGGGCATATTTATGTCCCTTTTGGGACTGAATATTACTGGGTACTGTAATACACTGATGGGTCATTTATGTTTTGGTTTGGATGGAATTGTTTTGTCAGGAAAATCTATTCACAAAGAGCATTGGTCGAGGAAAGAAACAGGAGTTGAGAGGGGAGGGATTTCATCTACCTGGTAGGAATGAGATTTTTTTTTTTCTGGTGTTTCCTAGATATACAGAGCAATACTGACAGATTTTGCTCTGGTTCTTTTCCTTTTTTTTTGGGAAGGATTTCACTATGACTCTGTACTTAAGGCATTACTGGAAGGATGAGCGTCTCTCATTTCCCAGCACCACCAACAAGAGCATGACCTTCGATGGCAGGCTGGTGAAGAAGATCTGGGTCCCCGATGTCTTCTTTGTGCATTCCAAAAGGTCCTTCATTCATGATACCACCACAGACAACATCATGCTACGAGTGTTCCCTGATGGTCATGTCCTCTACAGCATGAGGTAACAGTGCAGCCCCACTGCTCCTGAGCATCCCCTGGCACTTCGCTGTCAGTTTTGCTCCCAGCATGGTTTTGGTGACCCCCAGGACTGCTACTGCCAACCCTGCTACTCCCTGTGCTGATGCAGAGCCCTGTTTTCAGTATGTCCAGTACAAACTGCTTTGTAGGAAGCTGCGAGAAACCATGCTGTGGGCAGTAACAGGATAATCTCCTCCCTGGGGAAGCATTCCCCTAACTCTTTGCAGTCAGAGGAGGGCTTAGTCGAGCAGGAGTGTTCGTCCCGGGGTCAGTGTGTGATTAAACTGGAAGCTGCTGATATACCAGATGGTGACCTCTATAATTATCCTATTTTGCTTCCTGTTTGTCTAGAAAAACTTTCTTCTTTTTTTTTTTTTGTTGATGTTTGTGTGTTGATGTAAAGGTTTAAGTTTATTGAAGCTGAAACGGCACTATTAAAGACACTATAGTCCCCTGTTTTCTAGCAGATTTGTTGGCTGGAAGAATCCTGAAGCATGTCTGTCATGATCTGAAGGGTTATCGGGCCTGCGTGCGTACACAGATTGTGACCGCGGGTTTGCAGGATTCTGTAATACACAAGGACACGGAGGCTTAATCCTCTAAACTTCTCTACCTTATTACAGATTACAAAAAAATACCACAAAAGTCACCACTAGCAAGTAAACTACAACAAAATCACCACTAGCAAGTATACCTATGATTAATGCAGTGAATATATATATATATAGATATCATGCTATTACAAATTACTATCAGCCACCAATAACATAACATCAATCAATCAATCAATTGTATGGCAAGAGACAATTACCAACAAGGTATATACTGTTACAGGGTACTACAAACTTACCATTAGTGGAGCAACTCATCAACAGTATAACTGCAGGTATACTTATAGATTGATGGTATGAATGTATAATACTGGTATCAAGTGATGCCATCGTCAAGTCAACCAAATCGTCCCATGAGTGGGAGGACAAATAGAAACAAACCCAAAAGTGGGCTCAGAGGGAAACCAATGAGAGAACAGACAGGATCTCACTTCAGAGATGCTCTGCGTTACAGAGTCTGAGGTCAGCCAGTTGTCCCTAATGAGAGTCCAAGAGTTGGTGGAAAGTTCATGCAGTGAATTCAACTTCTTTAGGAATGGAAAAGCACAAGTAGCATCGGGAGTTCTTGGAGAGAGAGGCTCTGTTTTGGTAAAAATTATGTTCTCCTTATATCACAGAGACATAAGAGGGTGTAGGACACTACCACTTTGAGCAGCCAAACAGTGCTGTTAATTTCTATTTTTCACCTGTGATGAAAATACATGATGATGTTTTCTGTTCTTTCAGCCCAATTTTTATTTTCCAGACCATTCTCCACCTTTTCAGACAATAAATTACCTTTACAGTCCCTTTTTTTTTTTTGCTTATTGATGGTATCTCAGGATGTCTTCAGTTTCTAGGTACCCTATCTGCATTTAAAGGGGGCCAGCTGTGCTCCTCAAGGATGTGTCTTCTTCCTAGGCTGACAGACCTTTCTCTGTCAAAACATTTCAGCAAACGTTTCCTTTTGCTCAGTAATTTCCCCCTTCTGACCAGGCCACCATTATGGCTGCTCACATCAGCAGCCCAGCAGATTTAATTTCCTTCAGAAGAATGCAAAAAGAGATGCAGAGAAAAATACACCACCAGAGGAGAAAAGCTCGAGAGCCCAGAAAAAAGGACAGTTCCCCAGGACAGAAAATGTGCTCTCCTTTGAGAGCACAATGACCTTTGAATGTTTTGTGGCCAAGAATTTCTGTTCTAGGATCTTTCTGGAACTTGTTCACTTCATCCATGCTAAAATAATTCTCAAAACCTAGGAAAGGTTTTCTGTGAAGTTTGATTCAGGGCGTTACTTCTCTTTGAAGAATGAGCATAGTGGGTAATCTTGCTCAAGCAGGTCAATATCCCACCAGACCAAGAGGCTCTAAAGTTCACAGGTTTCATAGTCCAAATATAATTCTGCTGAATTTATTTAAAAAAAAAAAAACACCAAAAAAAAGTATGTCTGTTAAGTAAAGAGTATGCACCATATGGCCATTTCGTTTTGCCTGGTCTTAAAGATGAAAATCCCATCTTGGCCAAACAGTTAGGAATGCTTTCCCTATTCTGAACCCATTTAGTATCTCCATTCATTGCATCAAAGGTCTCATTACTCACCCTTAACTAAGCACCTAAAGACGCTGTCTGTTTTGTTAGAACTAGATGAGGATGGAGGTACCATGTAGCAGGAGAGAGAAGAAGGAGAAACAAGAATTAAGAAGGAGGTTAGACATAAGCTTGGGTCACCACTGAGAGGAGAAGAGCAGGAGGAGGGTACAGACCTTCTTGACAGATGCTGGTCAGTGTAGCTGACTATCGGTTTCTGTTGCTCACACCTTGCAGTTCTCGTGTGCTGAACCCAACAGCACGTTGCTTATTAGCAGTATTCAACAACCATAATGAAGGAACATGTATTTTTAATGGCAAACATTGGCTCTGTGCAGGTCTGTTCATTTGCCCACCTGCAGAGTTTTTACTTCCAAAGTTTTCTGAGAACTGTTGAGGAGGTGATAGAACTTTGCAATGTTACCCCACGAGAGAGAAGCATGTGAATAACCACAGCTGACTGCACAAGAGTTAAATGGATAATTCAATTCATAAAATCCAAGGAAAACAAAAGTTTAAGTGATTTTTTTGGGCCTGGTGTTGTTTAGGGCACTTAGAATGTGATCTGGCTGCCCAAGCGTGGATGTCCAGTGCTTCTTTACGTTTTGCTCATATGACAAAATTTTGCTCTAGTTTTATAGTGAAAATGAACAGGGATGTTTCAGGGACGATGAGTGTGTAGGTCAAAGTACCGTTTGGATCGCAGTCCTCTGAACAGAAGAAAAGTTCTTTATCAACATCTGCAATGAATCTAGAAAATGGTCACAGCCAACGTAAGTCGGCCTCTGAAATGATGACTCATAGCTGATTTGTCTCTACGGAATCGGGAGCTCCACTGCAAATCTGTCCACAAGAGAAAGCTCACTGACCCACTGGAAAACTTGTTATGTAATGCTGTGCAAACTGGACTCATTTAAAAACTGAAGCTGTGATTGCTGCAGCTCTTTAGCTAAGACATGAACTTAACAGAGGCAAATCTTACTTGCTGAAAAACAGCTGTATCCGTTTTACTCCCCCTGCCCCCGAAATACACCCCACAGATTAAAAGAATTTGATCGAGGACTGAAAGAAACTGCTTTTGCCTTAATAATGTATATACTGGAGGAATTCTGTGGCTTGCTCTAAGGATGGTCATGTTCCTCAGGCTTGCATCATTTTTGGGGTGAGTATGGAGGAAACTGAGCAGTGGGGAAAATGAGAAAACCTTAATCAAACTGAACATAAGGAACCTGTGAATGTTAGTGGTGAAGTTGTTTTATGTTGTTGCCTTGTAGGGAAATAGTTGGATATAAAACACCGTGGGAGTATCCATACTGACATTAGTATTACTGTGATGTCCAAGATAGTGCTTTAGTTCCTTGATAGATGTTAAAATTACAGTTTCCTTGGAGTTTCTGTGTAAAATCACCTCACTTGGACTTGGAGAATTGGTAGCCATTTTCCTGGGGATTTTATGCTACCATTATGCATCATTGCTGGCTTTAAAGCTGCAGAATGATAATGTTCTCCCTTCATTGCTTCCCACAGAAACCAACCATTCTAATTTTTGACTTCCAGGATCACAGTGACAGCAATGTGCAACATGGACTTCAGCCGCTTCCCCCTGGACTCTCAGACGTGTTCTCTGGAGCTGGAAAGCTGTATGTTGTATCCCTTTTTCTAGCTCAACGTGCTCTGTGTGGCTGGCTGCACAAACATAGATTGGACACATTTCAGAATACAGTCTATTTTAGAGCCTGAAAAAAATAGTTCATCTTATCAGTCAGCAACACCTTGTCTATGATTTTTGATGTGGTGCTCAGAAAAGTACCATTCTAGCTGCCATTTCATCAGCATGGCATAAAAAGATGATATATTTCTCTGAATCAGGGTGACTTGGATTTATTGTTGTTGTATATGGTTGTATATGGTATATTATATGGCAACATCTTTTTAACTCACTGTTGTCGGCAAACTTATTTGCGGCATTCTTCATACCAAAGATGCCTTTGTGTTTGTTCATTTTGACTGGATCTATTAACTTCTGTTTCCCCTCCAAGCTAAAGTCACATCACATTGTGTTTTTTCTTTTGCTAAGATGCTTACACTGATGAAGATCTGATGCTGTATTGGAAAAATGGGAATGAATCTCTGAAAACGGATGAAAAGATTTCTTTGTCTCAGTTTTTGATACAAAAATTCCACACTACATCAAGACTGGCTTTCTACAGTAGCACGGGTATTGGCCTTTTCTAATTTAATGCTATTGCTAAACCTAATGTTATATTAACTATGTGTGAGAAAGCTCTTGGGTTTATGTGTCACCAAAATATAGTCTCCACAGTCTGGACAATATACACATTTTGAAAGATCAGTTTCTCTTTTCACTTCCCTTTAGGAAGAAAAGATCATAAGAAAGATATTGTCTCTCTGTACCTACCAGTCAGGTTTTTTTTCACCAGCTGAAGTAGCTCAGCTGGGAGAGCGTTAGACTGAAGATCTAAAGGTCCCTGGTTCAATCCCGGGCTTCAGCAGTGTTTTGATGATCAGAGGGCTGTAGCACCTCTCCTATCAGGAGCGGGTGAAAGAGTTGGGGCTGTTCAGCCTGGAGAAGAGGAGGCTCTGGGGAGACCTGATAGCGGTCTTCCAGTACCTAAAGGGGGCTTACAGAAAAGACAAGAAAAAACTCTTCAGTAGAGCCTGTTGTGATATGACAATGTGGTTTTAAAATAGAGGGAGGTAGATTCAGATTATTTTTTACAGTGAGTGGTGGAACACTGGCACAGGTTGCCCAGAGAGGTGGTGGATGCCCCATCCCTGGAAACATTCAAGGCCAGGTTGGACGGGGCTCTGAGCAACCTGATGTGGTTGGAGATGCCCCTGCTCCTTCTAGGGGGGTTGGACTAGATGACCTTTAAAGGTCCCTTCCAACCCAAACCATTCTGTGATTCTATAATTCTATGATTCTGGCTTTTCTCCTCTCTCAAAGGTTGGTACAATCGCCTCTACATAAACTTCACTTTACGCCGACACATTTTCTTCTTCTTACTCCAAACTTACTCCCCCGCCACTCTGATGGTCATGTTGTCCTGGGTGTCCTTCTGGATTGATCACCGAGCAGTTCCTGCCAGAGTTTCTTTGGGTGAGAGCAACTGCAACAAGCCATGACTGTGTGAAAATCTTTTGAATGTGAAAGTTTTGTCAGGAAAGGGAACTGTTCATTTTGATGGTTAAAGATATTGGGCAAGCAAATGTTTGTTTCATCTGATGATTAATATAATGTAAAACTTGCAGTTTCTCTTAAGTCCTTTGTTACTAAGTAGCCCTCCTGATTTCTACCTAGCTCAGGACAGAAAGGGCTGTGCTTTTAAAAATAAAGTTGGCAGAGAAGAGAGATTTCAGTATTTATGAGTCAATGAATCAAGATTTTTCCCTCTTGTTCTGAGACAGGCATCGGTGAGACTCTTCACGCCGTTGGTGAGGGTAGTTTCACAGCAGTTTAGGCATCTACAGGGAGTCTAAGGCTTTTGTTTCAGTTTTCATGAGTGCCTTTCATGAGCAGAATCCTGCTGGATCCCAGCTGCCGTAGTGGGTGTCCCACCCTAAATATGTGTCTCCCCAACCAGCCTGCCCTGGTGCCGTGGCCGGTGGCCTTCTCTAGACTGCCTGGAGGGTACTGGTGTGGCATATCTTCACAAAGTTAGAAAAGAAAGGCAGCAAGGGATCTAATCCTATCAGCACTTGCAGACTTAAGTGTCCCTCCCTCTAGTGTGCCCCTGAGGACACTCAGGGCATCTCTGTAACATCAGGCATCAGACAACAGTGGGACAGTGAAGGGAACGTGACTTTTCTCTCGCATCTGCAGTGCTGAGGATGGAGACCACCAGCCCCGAGGTGAGGCTTTTCCTCTCCCAGGGGTGCCTCGCACTGCAGGTCCAATGTTTTTGGGGTAGAGAGGTCTTTCACTTGAGGGAGTGGAAAAGAGAAGAAGGAGCTGCTTGAAAATTGTATGCACACCAATCTGCGTCTCTGGACATTTAGGAGGAGGGGGTTTTTTCTGTATCTGGATTGGAGGAAATTCTTTCAGCTGAGCATAAAAAGGAGTTGATTTATCACTCCATACATAGGTTAGAGGAAGGCAAAAATGTAATAGGAAAAATCTCTGAATGTTAATATGTAAGGCTTCCAATACTAAAAGCATAAAGCCAGTATTTTAGCCCACAAGACACTTAAAAAGCTGTGCACCACAGCAAACATATGAGAAGAGGCAGTTGAGAGTCTACTCCACTGAAATAAATGTTTTTAGTGGATGTAATTTAAAAAAAAAAATTATATTCTGATGAAAAGTGAAGAACAGTGGTTGTGTTTACTGTGGTCACTGTTTTGAAATGGCTGAAGTAGCTATGAATGATTTTTAGCTCTGTTTTCTCTATTTAAGTGGCTTTGGGAACTTGTAAACGTTTTTATTTCCATGATGATCCAAAGAATATACTATTTTGCAGGATTTTATCTTTATATGTCTAGATATACATTCACATGTGTATATATATACATACTCACACACATATATATGCACACAAACATAAATGTTTACATTTGTGGTTACATATGTTTACATATAAACATATATACATATATGTTTATGAACACATACACATGCACACATCTATATATATAATACAATGGTGGTTGTTCAAATCATTTTGATTCCCACAGCTTGAATTGAAGACAAATATTCCTAGAGGTAAAAACACAATGCTTTTCTTTTGCATGGTTTCATGCAAAACATTTAATTTTAAGATCAGCGGTTTAGACTAAATCGTCTTTAGCTGTGACCAAAAGTCCATACTAGGTTGCTTTCTGGCAGTGCCTGTAACACAAATTTGTCCAGATTGGAAACAAGAGTCCTTATCACCACTGATCTTAGCAGACTTGACTGTAAGCACTGTGTTAAAATCCTGGAGGTTAAGGATGGATGCTGTTCCTAGAAAAATGATGGCTGCTCCGTTGCTCCTCAAAACTAAACCTATTATGCGCACAGAAGTGCAGAAGTTCTGCATTGGCAGGAAAGACACTTATCACAAATTTATTTCATATCTAACATCTTTTAGAGCATCATGTAGAGCATAATTTCTGATTTTTTTTTTTGAGACAAAAGCCTTATGGACTGTATCAACCAATAACATTTATTTCTCCTGATTCTTTCCAGGGATAACCACCGTGCTGACCATGTCCACGATCATCACTGGGGTGAATGCTTCCATGCCTCGTGTGTCCTACATCAAAGCAGTGGACATCTACCTGTGGGTCAGTTTTGTGTTTGTCTTCCTCTCAGTGCTGGAATACGCAGCAGTGAATTACCTGACTACGGTGCAAGAGCGGAAGGCGAGGAAACTGCGGGGGAGAGTAAGAAAAACTTTTGTTTTGTTCATTGATTTATTCATTTTTTTTCTTACAGCTGATCAGTCTTTATATTGACTGATTTGTGACTATAAATGGGAAAAAACTGATATGCATGTGTGTGTAACTGGGTCTGTTTAGACCGTTCCACCTCAGGCTGAATTGCTAACACTAGAAAAACAGGAATTGGTCTCATGGGTCTTCATAAAAACATCAGAGAAGAGGAGAGTGTAATCTGAACTGGGGAAGACAGTCACGTGGAACTGTGTGGGGATGACAAGAGGGGAAAGTATCAAATCTGATACTTCACTGCAGCTGCCACAATTGCTGTATTTTTAAGCTAAAGCTGTTATTCAGAGCAAATTCATTTCCTCCCTCTACAGTCAGCTTTACTGTGGAAACTGGATTCAATAGATGCAAAAGTGGAGTCGTTCCCCATTACAAACACAAACAACAGTAAGCCAAGTTTACGCTTGTGCTTTTTAATGTGCTATGAAAGGTCTTATCCTGCATCCTTGGAGATTTTCAAGACCTGACTAGATACAGCCCCGAGCATCCTGGCCCTGCTGTGATTTGACCATGACATTTCCCTCTCTGAACTACTCCATTGGCTTTGAATGTCCTTCTCTTCCCCTTGCACTTCTTGCTGTGATTTCCTTGAAGTACAGAAAAGACCATCTATCAGCCCAGTACCTTTCCTAGTTGACACTTCCATCAAAATTTGACCTGGGGGCTAAGAGTAGATCTGCAGAATTTCTTTCACTGTTGGATCCTGCAGCAATTAGCTTATTGCTGTTAACTGCTTTCCCTTCCAACCACCCCAGACCTGTCATCAGTTCATGATAAACAGCCTGATGTAATTCTTCCTTGTGAGGTTTTTTGGTTTTTTTTTTGAGGTACATCTGCTTATTGTAAAATATGTCTTAAAACCCAACTGGTGTTCAGCTGTACCCATGGAGTGCTCCAAAAAATAAAAAAAATTCCTGGAGACATGGGTCTAACAAGTAGAGCAACTTGTAATGTTTTTCTGCACACAAGCTTATGACTAGAAAACAAAACACAATTCTTAAGTTGATTTTCAGGTTTTCAGTAAGCGATGTGATCTGTTGGTTAAATAATTTGAAGAAAAAGTCTTGAGTGCAGAGTTTTCCAGTGGCATCCTGAATATTACATATTCAGGTATACATACATTTTTATATATACATATATATATATAGTCAGGATATATACATTTCTGTGTATATACACTTAATTATTTTAGCTGAACTTATCCTGAAAAACAAGTCCTTGGAAAAACCACACATGAAAGTTAGTGGAGAAGGTAAATGAGGGCAAAGTGTTATTGGTTGAGGAAAGCAGTCTGCGGGGAATCAGAGGCAGGAACTACTAGCAGAGGAGGTTTGGAGTTAATTTTCATTGCATACAAATATACAATCCACATTGCTGGGATAGAAAACATGCAGATTTTAAACAGTAGAAGACAGTATTTGCTATTCAAACTTCTACCTATATTCATTCATTTTCTGGGCTTGTGGGATGTATGCTGATGCTGCTGAAGTCAATGCAAGTTTTGACATCGACTTCAACAGAGCTGGGATTTTACATTAGGCTTTTAACTGGTCATCTCCTTGATTTAAAATCAGATTTACAAATAAAACGTGTGTACTTGTGAAACCAGAAACTTGGCCGTTTTTTCTTTCCATAGCATGTACTGTATAAGCCATTTCCACAAATAAAACTGCATCTTGTCCTTGACTATTTATAAACACAAAGACTGCAAAATAAGGAGTCTCAGGACAGAAAGGTTGAACAGAGCTAGCTAAGAAAACCTTTTGGTTAGTTTTTATGTCTGCTAAGCACTTTTCTAATCTTTTCTGAAGCCACTTGTCCAAGCAGTGTAGCTAAACCACACCTCTTCCTTTTGGAACACAAGAAAAAAATAGGTGACTTTTTTTTTGTTCAAAGAGAAACTTACATTATCTCAACTGAAATTTCAAGCTTAAATGTTTTTAAGCTGTCTGTTAACAGAAGGACATTGTTTCTGTTGCTAATGTGCTCTTTCAGTCTTCAGCTATATTTCTTGTTTATGTTCCTAGTTCCCATGTACGTGTGGAATACCTCATTCGAAAACTATGATGCTGGATGGAAACTACAGTGAATCTGATGCCAACAGCCTGGCAGGATATACAAGAAACCAGATGGTCCCAGAGGAAGAAAAGCAAGAAAAGATGGTTGTGCATTTGGCTATAAGCAATGAATCTAATTCATCAAGGAAGAGAGGCATGAAGGGCCATGTGGGCTTGCGCATCATCGAGAACAGTCATGCAATTGATAAATACTCAAGATTAATATTTCCAGGCACCTATATATTTTTTAATTTGATATATTGGTCTGTCTTTAGCTAAGCCTGCTGGCACAGCAGTGACTGAAGCCCAAGACATTTACAAAACTCTATTTTTTTTTCTTCTTTTTCAGTCCAATCTGGACACAAAGCCAGAAAACTGATTATTTTATTGCTTCTTTGGAGGGTGAAGGGGAGGACACATTCTCCAGTGGGCAACTCTGTGCACAGGCATCATGGAGAAACCTGCTGTGCTGGTTGCTTTCCAACCCACACCCCAGTTCCCGTTTGCTTTATGACACATGTCGTTTCTCATACTTGAAAATATGTGCTCACCATTCATCCAAAAGGTGCTGTATGTCCGTTTGGGGCCGGCCACACTGATGATGCCTGCTGTGCAACGGACAACCAGAGACAGTGCTTACCGTGGGCTGTCAGGGATTAGACAGATGCAGCTTGCAAGGGGGGGTCTGGACGGCACATCTCCTATAAGGGAACTGAATGAGGCCTTTCCTTTTCAAAATCTCTGCTTTTGAGCAAATCCTTTTATTTTTCTTTGACATATGAACACTATATTTCTTTCAATTGACTTATGAAGAACACCTCCTTTTAGAGTCCAAATTCTGCTTTCTCTGGATAGGACCTTCATCTATACCACTAGGACAGTTGCCTGGCCGGGATCAACAGGGTTGGTTACAGAGTGCACGTGGTATGTTTGAGTCCATGGTCATTGTTTTTCCAGATTAGAAGTAAGGAGTGATGATGCAGCAGAGCAAAAAAGCCCACAGACTCACAGAAGATGACTCCCAGGGTAATGTGGGCAATGAAACCAGGGGGGTTTAGGTGTGTGTTCTCTGTATAGCTTGAGCAGAGCACATGATATGTAGCACCTGCCCTCTAAAATGAGAGGGGAAGCTGATGTGTAGCATGTACAGTCAGCACATGGTGAATGGACCGTGGCTCTGGGACCATCACTTTCTCTCTCCAGAAGCAGAAAACAGTGTTGGGTGGCTTTCAAGGATATTCCTCACCCCTATGAGGAAAGTGCAGCCCACAGAGAAACTGTATATCCCAATGTGCCCACACTGTCCTTCTGTTCAGGCATTTTGGATCAAGAGGAAAAGATGTCTGCCAGAACCTCTCTCTGCAGAAGCATAGGCACGTCAGAGATTAAATGGCCAAGAATAATACTGTGAGATTCAATGGGACCCTGTCTTGTCTCTGGCTCCAAGGTTGATGAAAGTCCTTTGAAGCTGCTGGACAGCATTGTAACAAGCTTCAGTGCTTGGCATTTAATTTTTCATCCTGTGATATCTCCCTTTCTTTTGCTAATGGCACTGACAGCAAACCCCAAATGTAGAAACATGATAGCAACAAGAAAACAATGTCCAGATTTGTGTGCTCTTTATTTTCAGAAAACACCAGGACTTTTTGGCTGTGATGGCGATTATGTGCATCAAAACATTTAGTTACCAAGCTGAAACTCAACAGGGTGGGCAGAGCTCACCCTGGGTGAAGACCCAGGACTGAGATTAGCTGACTCGATAAGTTAAACATCTGACTGCAGTTGGGCCATGAAGTTTCAGATAAATCACATGAATAAAGGAAAAGCAGACAAAAATACTAACAAAACTGTAACTATTTGTTGGCATGTGGAATTTTTGGCTTACCAGAGCAGTAATTCTTACATCCTAAATCTCAAGGAATGTAGAAGATGGCAGAGAAGTGTCAACTCCAGGCTGTCAGCAATACCCAGGTTTTCCCTTGTGCCTCAAATATTGCTGCCTAGGTTACATTGGTGGTTGCAGTGATTTACTGGAAACAAAATTGATGAGAAAAACTAAAATTAACAACTGTGTTCCCCTTTCATCAGCAATGTTAATAACTGACATGAATGGAGTTCTGTTTGGTTGTAACTGTAAGAAAATACAGCCCTGAAATCCCTGGCAAGAAGAGGAGCCATGGAAGGACAGTGTCTGAAAGGAAGTATTGCCCTACATCCCAGCCTGCCTTTTCTCTCCTGAGCCACCGGTTCGGTGCATTTACCACACATCACTCGTCTTGGAGCTGAAACCTGGATGCTTCTTACATCGGCAAGTGAAGATAGAAATAAAGAATAACCATAAAGAAACAAAAAATATTAAAGAAACAGTCCACTCATCTTTTGAGAGGTTAAGCCTGGACATAACAGTGTGCGTTCTTCAGCTTTACACCAGTTTGTGTGTAAAACATGAACCAACACTGCAGCTGGCAGCAGGACAGCCCAGGGAAGGGACCTTTGCTGGGGGAAGGCAGCAGAACTGCACAATGAAGTCACCAGTGCTTGGAGTGAGAAACTCAATTCCCATGCCCCTCGTTTTGCCAGTCTTTCTGTGTTACCCCCGGCACGTGCCATTTAACCTCTCAGTGCCTCGTCTCCTCCACCCGGGAAGTGGGGACCAGTGACATTTACCTACCTCATGAGGTGCCGAGGGGCTTAACTTGCTTAACTAGCATGTGTGTGGGGCGGTTATGATTTCTGAGCAGGTCACCCAGTGGGAATCCAAAGGTTTTTGTCTCAGTTACCAGTGAGTTCTTCAAATGTGTTCTCTGCATCAGTCAGCTGGAAGAAAGCAGATACCTCCCCTGCTTTATAATGACATTAAGCCAGATATCTCCCTGCATTATAATGATATTAAACCAGAGATAAATGTAGCCCAACAGCCAAAAAGTGAGCACTGTCAATGAATAATGCCCCCTGGCATACAAAAAAAAGAAGTCCTAGTGCTTTACTTTACTATCTGTTTTTATTACATCTCCTGTTCCCTTAGAAGTTACGTGGTGACAGAGACATTCCTTTAGATCCTTTCGTCTTCATACTAGAGCTGCCTGCAGTTTAAATGCTCCCTAATAAACATCTTGTGGAGGGGCTACTTTGCTGTTATTTCATATGCATGTGTACATAACTGATAGAGATTGATGTCTGTTTCTACCAGGCACAGTTATACAGCCTATAAAACCATCAAGGAGGATATTTTTCCATTAAAGGAAAAAAAAAAATCTGTATCTTAGGCACCACTTACACTTATTATTCATTAAAACAATAGATGAAAAGTATAGATGCAAATAAAACCAAGACATCACCTTCAGGCAGCGTGTGAATTGTGTTTTTCTGCTTATTAAGAGGAGAGTGGCTGGGCATGAAGCTAGAACAAATATTTGAGGTGTGATACTGAGGATGTATTTCACCTTTCATCTCCCCTGGATTACAAGAATCTCCATGATCAATGTCTAACTTCTAGTTGCAAGACCCAACCACTGTCCTGAGAAACAGTGCTTGAAGCTAGGCTCTGAATACTGTTTGGTGGATACAACCCAGGTCTGTAAAGCACTGAGCATCTGGACAATTAACCTACCAAAGGACAGGATTTTCAGAAGTGCACAAGAGATTTCGGCAAATGAAGTCCATTGATGAATACGCCTTGTCTGAATAACCTTGTCCAACCATAAAGGGAGAAAAGTTGGCCCTGCTCATTCTGTGTCTGGCTTCATTGTACTTTTACTTACTTCTAACCGAATCATGTCTTTAACAGAAAATAACTCTATGTACATATATATGTACACATGTGTATAATGTATATGCAGGCAGCATATGACAAAGGGAGGCACTGGGATGTGTACCTATGTTAAACAGTGTACATACGTGAAACTGTAATATATTGTCTGTAAATTACCATTTATTATGCCCAGAAAACTTACTATGTTGAATTGAAAAGGGCCAAGAAATGACACTTTTTTTTTTGGAAAAGGGAAGTGTTGAGAAGTTTGCAAGAAAGGCTGATGCTAAGCTGGTTGTACGATGGGTATAATCCACTGTGCTGATCACTGTAATCAAACCTGGTAATAAAATAACAGATGGAAAGGGTGGAAAAGAGTTCATTTCATGGTGTGAACTTTAAACTATATTTTATTTCTGTTTAGAGGTCTGTTACTTATGAGCTAATGGCCAGTGGTAAAGGATTTGAATAAACACCTCATTTGTAATTGACTTTAAATAAAAAGCATCTCGAAAGGTGGAAGAAATGTGATGGAAGCATGCAAGTACTTTGAAGTATGCAAAGCTCCTTGGGAAAACTGAGCCGTTAATTACAGCTATAAGCTATGGAGACCTTTTGTGAAAACTGCAGCCCGTAACTGAAGAAATTTTAGTAATTACTTTACATTTAAGGGCACATTTTCAAAAGCCCAAGTGGCAGGTATATTTCTCAACCTCCATTTGACTATAAATGAGAACTTGTCATTTAATTCCTCTTTTGTGCCTTTGAAAGAATTGTCACCACACCTACCAATGGAAGATAAAACAGCTCTGAGCTATTATCCCTGATGCAGACAATGGGACAAAAGGAAACTGCACAGACGACGAACACTGCATAATGGCTCTTGTCTGTCAAATTTCCACAATGGAGTGATTACAGCAAGGTATGGTCTGACTAAGGGAGATACTGCCCTGCTGAAATTTAAAGAACAGAAAAATGTATTTAAAAAAACAGCAAGACTTTAGCAGTATTAAAATTAAAATGTAATCCAGTCTCACACTAAGCTGATTAATTCCTTTGCAAAAATGACATTTGAAATAATGTATCAGGGTCATTACTTTCCTGGTCAGAGGAATTACCCTTGCAGATGAAGCGAGAAGGGTGGGGAGGGAAATCGTGCACGAGCAGGGGGCAAGGTGCTGCTCTTGGCATCCGGCTCTTGTGACGACGCAGGGGTGACTGCCAGGCGGAGCAGAGCCCGCTGTGGAGCTGAGGATCAGAAGATCCAGCTTTTCCAAGGCACTGGGTGCCTGGGCATCACACATCACCATGTGGCACTCTGATTTGGGCAAGAAAAAGCTATCTCCTGCTAGGAGCTAGCCTTAGGCTGGTTGCGGGCTGCAGCCTGAGGCAGGGGGATCTTGAAAGTCAAGCAATATTTGCACCCACAGCTGTCCACAAAATTTTCCTTCAATGAATTGTGCCTCACGACTTCTGGCACTAGCCTGCATGGCGCACACAAGAGAAGACCTCTGAACCGGGACAGCCCTGCATTGCCCGCTCCTCACAGCAAGCAGTAAAGCCCTCAGCAGATAATTTGAAGACTGATTTTTAAGATTTCCTGCCTTTGAGAAAACATACAGTCTCGTCTTGGCCAGCTGTCCAAATAGGACTTCTCCCATTAGTCTTTTAGAGTGTCCTGAGTGGGGATATGCACACTTGCAACCATAGAAATCAGCTTAGGAAAAGTGCCTGGCAACTCAATCCGTGCAAAATGCATATAAATTATGTTGAAAAAAAAATATTTTACTGCTCTACTTGTCATGCAGATTTATAGAAGAAAATTGTGTGTTTAGCTTAGAGGGAATTCAAAGGAGGAAATGAAAGGACAAGTTAATTGTAAAGACAGTTTGAATTACTTGAACAAATATATTTTGGGAAATGGGACAGAACATTAGAGCTGTAAAACTCTCCAGCCTCCTGGCTCTTTCTATTTTATCTGGATTTTTATGAGAGTCCAAATTCATTTCAACCATGAAATTTTAAACCTTTCTTATTAAGGTACTTAATGACCACATTTTTATAGGTACAGTTGGGAGGAGACCTTCAGTGCCACACACCGATTGTAGTCGCAGCAGCCTTCCAGTAAAAATACTTTTTTCATCTCAAGTTCCAGGAGAGCTGTCATTCCACAAAATGGGAAAGGCAGAGTTATTCAGCCATTAGGCAGGGAGAAAAGGCACTCCCCAGGGAGCTGGACGAGAGAAACACCATACTATTTGCACCAGATAGTAGCCTCAGCATCTAATGCATATTGCTAGGTGCTCGGGTGCGGTGCTGAGGAGAAGTGCATGGGGAGGAAAGGAAGCTCCTGCTTGGGCGAGATCTGGAGACAGTAACCATCTCAGATGGTCACTCCCAGCCATGATGGTGACATGGATGGACCCTGGGGAAGGTGACAAAGGACCTCAGGGCTTGGTCATATGTGCTGTGCTGGTTCGCTTAGGAGAGGGGCTGGTGTATGGCACAGAAAGCAGAGGAAAGGATGGAAATGCGA
Source organism: Tetrax tetrax (assembly GCA_009806455.1). Taxonomy (NCBI): domain Eukaryota; kingdom Metazoa; phylum Chordata; class Aves; order Otidiformes; family Otididae; genus Tetrax; species Tetrax tetrax. The sequence continues at coordinate 97,679 of WHYT01014092.1, forward strand.
GGCCCTGCTGATTACTTGGGGTCAAATGGTCTGTCCCAGGCTCTTGGGTGGAGAGTGCCCTAAATAGCAGAGGACATGGAAATTATGCAACTCAATTTTTAACGGAGCTGCTAAAGGAAATGGCACTTGCTGAGCTGCCAAGACTGCTCCCTACCACTCACACAGAGTAAGGCCGGGGTAGGAGCTCTGTGGGTGTCATTCTTTACCTCAGTAATGCCCACAGGAATGCCTGGTGCCCAGCAGTGATGCTACCCAGGATCAATGCTGCCCATCAGCTTGCCTTTCCCAAGGTCAGCCTCCCACAGAAAGGCTCTCCCCATCTCCTGCCCACCTTCATGCAGGCTCAGCCTTATGGCACTTAGCAGAACATGACTTGCTTAAAAAAAAGAGGAAAAAGCAGGGAAAGAGG